>LKNJ01000485.1:328593-330186 GCA_002120245.1 Maccullochella peelii | reverse complement strand
CTTTGGGAAGAAGGAATGGCTTAAGGGGGTGTCGGGGCTTGTGTCCCACTTTACTGTCAGCTTGGAGGAGCTTTGTTATGTCAGCTGCCCTCTGGTGGTCAGAAACAGACGTGACGGCTCTCAGCTCTGAATGAGATCTGGTGCTGGTCTCCTGTGAGGCCCCGTTGTTGAGGCCCCGCAGGACAGTTATGTTACTTATGCCAACACAGACTGCTGCTCTTTGCGAGTAGAGAGTCGGCTGTTTTCACTTTTAGCTCATTTGGGGAGTTCAGTTCAATTCAAAATACTTTATTTGTCCTTCAAGGGACAATTTGACAAAAAAGTCATCAGCACTTATTAATGAATCTAACTCCAGTAATTGATCGGTTTCTGGGAGTGAAGGAGGTCTGAAGAAGCTTTGCAGTTCTATGTATAGCAGACTTGACCCACCAACAGCAGAGAGGACTAAAGTGACAAAAACACTTTGACGTGTGAGCAAACTTTCTCCTCAGCCTCACTATTGGTCAGCCACTGATCCCATTCAGATGTTGCCAGGGAGAGGGACCCCCCCCACCCTAAATCTCACACACACACACACACACACACACACACAAACACAGCGCTTCTACACTCCCTCCTCTGGTATTTGACTAATTCCCACAGGAATGTATAGATTCTAGTCATCTCTATTTGCAGCAGATGTTTTTCTGTCTTATAAAGCTGCTACACTTTATATTCATTTATCAAATTCAATCTAGAAACCAAACTTCGTTTCTAGCTCCTGCTCTTTACAATATTCACTTTGTACGATACTAAATGTGTTTACTTCTAAATCTCTTGCCTGTATCTTTGCACTTTTATATTTAAAATGTTTTTACCTTTTCAAATGTTTTTGCTGTAGTTTTATCACATGGAACAAAGTATGTAAAAGTAGCGCAGTACATATATATATATATATATATATATATATACACACAAAAACACGAACAATATGTGCAATGTCAGTGTAATATGCAAGTTATTGTGCAAAAACTTGAGGTAGTAGTAAATCAACTAATAGATTATGATGTATTATTATAGATTAAGCTACCCAGCAGTATATAAAGTAGTTAAAATTAGCTCCACCCTTACGAGCTGCAGCATTAATCACTAATTATAATCCAGTGGCCATTCTGCATAATGAGATACTTTTACTTCAGGTACTTTAAGTATAGTTTGATGCCAATACTATGCGGGACTTTGTAGTATTGCTACTTGTACTTGAGTAAAGGATCTGAGTACTTCTTCCGCCACTGATTTTAGACACATTTAATTATAACTTTGTTGTTTTATGTCTTGAAAGTTGCAATAAATTAAACATTTAAGAGACTTAAAGAGCACCGAGGGGCATCTGTGCATCCAGAGGCGACTGTGTGGGTGGTGGGTGGTGGTGGGTGGTGTTGTGGGGGGGCGGGCCGGGGTGACTGAGGTGTAAGAGCTCATAACTCACACACATGTTCGACCAATCAGCAGAGCCTGCGGGGGCAGAAAGCCGGTAGGTTACACTTGGAGACCAACACACAGAGAGACGAGACACGAGAGGGAACAGAAGCTCTTCTTCTGTCTTTCTGTAGG
>LKNJ01000485.1:243593-323593 GCA_002120245.1 Maccullochella peelii | reverse complement strand
TCCCCTTTCTTCAGAGATTTAATAAAACAGACTCTGAACGACGGGAAGACCAGCAAACCTGTCAATGAAGGACTCATATTTCATCATGTAAGACATTTACATCCACTTTATTTACACTATTTACTGTTTGGGTCTCATATTAATATGCCTACATGTATGGAGTCATAGGAGTGCCATGAAAAACGTATAAATCTGTAAAAGAATAAGAAAATAAATGTGGAAATATAAAGACAAATAGCAAAATATGAAAGAATAATTCTAAGTATTTTCATTTATTTCACATTTATTTGTTCGTTTTATTTATTTCTCTTTATATGTCCAATTTGTTTTATTTACTTGTTTATTCTGTTATTTATTCCTTTTTATATTTCCAAATTTATTTTCTCAATCTTTTACAGATTGATTCTTTTTCATGGCACTCCTATGACTCCATACTTCTAGCAACTCCACAATCAGTGGACGTCAGTGATGTTTTGAAGGGCTACTCCAGAAATGTAGTTTTACACTTCTATAAAGTGCTTTGGAGATTCACGAGGGACAAATTAAAATAAGAAACTGGTCGAAATCGAAGCAGCAGAGGCCGAGATGTCCTGACTTTTAGTCCCTAGTGATGATCAAGCTCCATAAATGCTGGAACCTACGTTTCCCATAATGCAACCAATAACAGCACAATCAATCAGTGAAGTGGGATAAAAAGAACAATATTTATAACACTTTGATTTGATTAGAGGAGCTTTAAGTAAAGTACAAATACCTCAACATTGTACTTAAGTACTGTACTTGGGTAAATATACTTCACCTTACCCCTTAACTTCTCAGCCTGGTTGTAATTTCTGCTGTCAATGTGTACTTTTGCCTCCTTAAGCAACTTCAGCCCGCCAGTTCTCAGTACAGGGAGGGAGAGGAGTACTGCATCCTTCACCACATACAGAATGGCTCATACGGTGATGTGTTCTGTGTTCGGGACAAAAGGACTGGATTCGAATGTGCTGCCAAGAGGGTAAGCCAAGAAAGAGTGAGTCATTCTTTTAAAAATCCAGACATAGCACCACCCAAAGCTTTTCAGACAATGTTTTCCTGCTCCTGAACACTGAAATGATGACTGAGCGCAGAGTAATTGAAATGTTATTCAGCATCATTGTCGCCCACTGATCTCAGATTCCTCTGAGTCGCCTCAGCAGCGAGGAGGTGAGCACGTGGAGCGCTCTGAACTCTCCTCGTGTTGTCGAGCTCTTTGGGGCTGTGAGGGAGGGGCTCAACGTTGTGCTCTTCATGGACCTGAAGCCAGGTAAACCGTCTTCACTATCAATAAATAATAAAACAAATACTTCACTGTATATGCTGTACACTCACAGCCAATGATTCACAGTCCTATGAAGTAAAGATTTGTCCAAACCGCTTCAGCATGTTTGGCCCAGCTTCTAAAAGAGATGAACTCCCTGCCTGAGGATTTGGCCCTGCACTACCTCAATCAGTCACTGGGGGCGTTAGAGCACCTGCACCACAGGAAGGTCCTTCACTTGGACGTCAAAGGTATGTTCTTGTTTGGTCTCGGTGTTTATTTTCACTTGTTTTGAGCACCAGATTAGTGGAGTTTACAGCATCATTACCCGACTCTACGGTTCTCGTCATTTTAGCATCTTTTGGCTCATTTTGTTTGTTTGTTTTGTAGCTCACAACTTTCCAGGCTGCTGTTTTTCAGCAAATAAAACCCATTGAGCTCTACCTTCCCGGCACCAAACAGCAAACAGATAAAGTTAGCGACTACCTGGTGGAAATAGTGGAGCATTTAGCAGCTAAAGAGCCAGATATTTATCTAACAGAGCTAAAAGAGAGTGAATATTGGATTTATAATTTGTTGGGTTGCCAGAAACACGACTCCAAATGATGCTAATGTCGCTCCGTGTCTGCAGGAGAGGCAACTGTTTGCTAACAAGTTTGCCATATCAACTTTATTAGGTGAAGATATGTTTATAGCTTGTTCTGCTGCCCCCAAGTGGCCATAAAATAAATTACTGCAGCTTTAAATACCATTCTTAGGTACTTATACTTTACCTGAATATTTGCATTTAATACTTATACATCTTGAGGGACATGTTGTAATGTTTATGCCACTACATTTATTTGGCAGTTATAGTTACTAATTACTTTGCAGATTAAGATTTCCTCCTGCTCGTTGCGCCAACTACTGGTGACAACATGCTTTTTCGCAACAACATGAGTCCAGTGCAGCCGTGTTTTTCCTCCTTCCAAAATCTAGTGTCTAGATCTCGTCTTTAAATATCATCAATTTATAAAATATGATGCATCTTTATAGATTGAACTAACAGAATATAAAGTCAACCAATCAATAATTATAATCTGGCATTATTATATGTAAATAACAGAACATTCTGCAGTACTTTTACTTCTGGTACTTAAGTAATGCAGTATCTTTATGTTGTTGTATTGCTACTTTTAAAGGATCTGAATACTTCTTCCATTACTGATTTCTGTGAACATGCAGTCTTTGGACAGCATCAATCTGTAGATAGTTAATTTTGATTTATTCGTTTCTTACTAGATATTTTAGAGCAGACTCGTATTGTCATTATCAAATCACTTTTTTAAAGTAGATGTATGTGTATTGCTGCAGATGTGCATACAGCTGGATTCAGCTTTATCTTGTTTAGTGTGTTGTGAGACCCCACAGTGTCCCATCTCTCCCTGCCGTCACAGTAGATTTGATATTATCAGCAGTGCTTACTGGGAGGGAGGGGAGCCCAGTAAAGCCTCTAGCTGCTGGTTCTACTGTCAGTTTGCATCCCCAGTGTTGGCACCTAATCCTAAACTGACATCTCACCCCTAAAACCTCAGTAATCCCTGCTGAGAGGATTGAGTGGGAAGGGGCTCGCTCAAATTAGGCCCCTCTGTTGTCGTCTGAGGTCACTGCAAGGAGGTTATCTCAGCCAACGAACATTAAATTAACCAGTCTCATCATATCAGATCATGAAGAGGTGGAAAAAATGTGCTTTATTTTGGAAGATGTTACCTTGTGCTACCTCAAGACGGCTGTTGCCCCCTGTGTACCCATCACCCTGACAGCCTCTGACAGCCTCCTGATTCCTCAGTCAACCGCTTCGTAATGAGCACCAGAATGAAAACAAGCTGTCTCGCTAAATCCTACGTGTTGATTTTATTCCAGCTGACAATGTGCTGCTGTCTGCAGACTGCAGAGACACATTCCTCTGTGACTTCGGTCTCTCAGAGACATTAGATGACAACGGATGGAGCACCAAGGCATTCAGGGGTGAGTCAAGTCTACAAAGTCAGCAATAAATTGTGGCGGCAAAGTTTACATTAAAACACACAATCTTTCACTTGATATTTCATATTATTGGATTTGGTTACACAAATTAACTTTAAATAAATGCATAAGAAGAGAAAGTACGTAACTCGTAAGCAGCTATGAAAAGGTTGTCCTTTTGAAAAGTCATATATTTGCTACCTAGATCATCCCCCTAACGGTCAGTCTGACTGGTGGCTATTGTATTATCTTGTTCTTCAGCAAGTCCATGACAACAACAGAAAGTTAAACATACTGACAGAGCACGGGAAAATTACTTCTGAATTTACTCTGTAAAATGTGCTGAAAACATGCAAAACTCATGGGTTAAAGTCACACTACACAGAAAAAACCCCCAAATATAAGCAAATATTGCTGCATGCCTACAGCCCCAGAGGAGCGTATGCCATGTCAAAATATATATAAACAACAGGGAACCAGCCGGGGGGAAGCACAAGGTAATTAAGAGGTAAAAGAGATTCAAACGAATTCACTGGTTGTGGATGTAGGAGCTGCCTTCCCCGGCACAGAGACCCACATGGCCCCCGAGGTGGCACGAGGGGATCAACTCTGTGCCAAGGCGGATGTGTGGAGCGGCTGCTGTATGCTGCTGCACATGCTCAACGGATGCCACCCATGGATACGCCACTACTCCCATCCACTGTGTCTCCAGGTGAGTGTCTTCTTCATCATTTCTGGAAAGTGTGATATTTTCACCCGGACGTTGAAAGAACTGCGTCGAGGTGTTCTCACGCTTCGTGGTGTCGTCTGTTTGTCAGATTGTCAACGAGCCTCCGCCTCTATGGGAGGTGCCGTCCAACTGCAATAATTTCACAGCCAAAGTGTTCAGGGCCGGACTCCAGAAGGACCCCGACAGACGAGCATCAGCAAAGGAGCTCAGGAGGAAAACCACCAAGGCCCTCAGAGCAGGTCGAGAATCATACTACAGTTCATAATGCGGTTCATTTATAGAGCACATTTCTAAACAAAAGTTCAGTGCTTTACAACATAAAAACAAATAAATACATCAAGCAATACTGGAAAAAAGTGCTTAACAAAAAATGACTTAAAAACGTAAAAACAGTGCAATGAGTACAAAATAAGCAGGAGCTTAATTAACTTAAATCAGGGTGAGCTACACGATAAAAGAGGTGATTTAAAAGAGGACTAAGTGGATCCTCAGTCAGATCGTTCCAGAGTCTCGGATCCTTAACAGAAAAGACTCGATCCTCCCTGGTCTTGGATTGCTCGCAGGCCGCTGCTTGAGGATCTCAGGTTAATTTCTTGCGTCTAAAACGAACAGGCAGCCAGTGTAGAGAGGCTAAAATAGACTTAATGTGATCTCTTTGTTCGAGGTTTGTACAGTCTTAAGCTTTTTGATTGAGGCAGGTAAGAAGTGCACTGCACTAATCAAGACGCGACAAAATAAAGAGTCTTTTAAAATGAGCATACAGGTAGGTGGAATATTTGCAGTGTTCCTAAGTTGATCAAATGAAGACTGTACAGAGTAGCAGTAACATAGCGATTCAAATTTAATACAAAAGGGATGTACTAAGGGTTAATAATAAGAATGTCCGGATTTAATTGAAGAAAATTGGCTTAAGTGCAGCACACCAAGGTCTGTGGGCTTTAATGGAAGGTATAGTTGCGTGTCGTCAGCATAAAAATGAAAGGCGATGCCAAGGCAGTGAATAATATAAGAGGGAGCAAGTATAGGGGAAATAAAATAGGACCCAGGGTGGACCCTTGAGGCACTCCAAACCTAGTTTTGGCCATTCAAGAGATGTGATTGTCTATAGAAACACAGAATTGTCAGTTTTTCAGGTAGGAAAACACCTCTCTTACTGTTGTTGTGACGTTATCTGCATCGCTGAGGAGTCTAAAAGTGAACATTTGCTCCACAGTTGGAGGTCTGAGTCCCCGGTCTGTCCAAAGTGCCTGTGAGAAGCTGAATCAGGACAACTCTTTGTCACCTGGGATCCCTGTCACCCCAACTAAACCATCAGCTGCCGTCTCAGCGCCCACCATGTACTGGGACTGGGTGAGCCCCTGGAGGACTACAGCAGTGGACGAGGAGGACTCGGACTCTGAAGTGGAGACGGATTCCTTAACTAGGGAGTGGGAGTCCCAGCCGAAATCACTGCAGGAGGATGGAAGAGACCCGGACACTTGGTCTGATTCAGAAGTCGATATATACTTGGGAGAGGAGGAACATATTCAGGAAAAGTGGCTGAAAACTGACAGGGACTATGAGGGGGATTGGGAAGAGGAAGGAGATGAAGAGGAAGAGGAGGAGGAGGAGGAAGGAGAGTGGGACTCTTCCATTTCTACAGAGTATCTCCGTGCTCTCCGAGGCCTTTTCCCTTTGCTGCAAAAAGGCCAACAGACAAATGATAATTCATGGGGATCAGAACCGGAGCTGGAATACCTCAGAGACGGTGAGTCAGGAAAACTCTGCGTCACGAGGACCAAGCTGCTGAGTGGATACATGTCCAGGATCACTTCATTTCATCTGCTGCAGCTACATTTTATTAGGATACAGCATCTCATATATACACATAGTCTGCTTGGAACAATAATGTGTGTCTGAAGTGTTGTTTTCCACACAAAAAAGTATAATTTCCACATTAAAATCCTTTAAAAAGGCATTAAAAATTCCAGAATCTATGAACATGCACATTTTGTTCATTTCTTAAGTTTTCCTGCTGGACACAAGATGGCTTCAAGTCTCTGTTATCACACTTGTATAAATTGCAAATTGGACCAGGATTGGCTGCTTCCAAACTATTTGTGATGTCACAAACGATGCTCGTAGGTCCGCCCCTGAAAATGGGATTTTTTTTCCCAGCAGATGAACGTGAAAACATCCTTCTAGTATCAAACTCTGCACAGGCTTCATTCTGTACAGTGAAGCTCAAACATTCAACTGTAGGAAGAAGAAGACAAACATATTTCTGAGTGGAGGGGAACTTTAAAAATTAAGTTAAGTTTTTCCAGTGTGTCTTAAAGGGGAACTCCACCGATTATACTCATCAAAGTCTGTTAATAGGTCTTGTTGAGTACTTCTGCTGTGTGAAAAACTTGTATAAAGCCTTTTGTGGCTCCAGAGTCTATTCATTTGTTCAACTTGAGTTTTTTTGCGTTCTGTGGGTAAGGAGTTCCACATATTGATTGAAGAGTCGTCTGTCCAAAGGAGGTTTTCCGAAAAGGGGACCTTGCGAAGTCCGAGTTATACTGAGTTACAAGCGGTTTCACCTTTTCACTGAGCACCTGAGGAGCCTGGTTAATTAGGCATTTATGGACAAGTCTAATTCTAGCAAATGTAATGAAGTGATCGATGCAGTAAAGCATGGATTCATTTGGAAAGTATTCCTAAAGGCACTCATGTTGTTTGGTACTAACAGAAACTGCTGATATGTTGTCTCTCACCAGATGTAGCTGTAGGCACCACAGTCCAGACCCCATCCCCTGAACCTCGAGATGACCCTCCGTCCTGTTTCAGCTGCTCGGACACGTCGCAGATGGATCCCTCAGAGGAGGTGTGTAACCGTGGATGCAGCTCACAAAGAGGCGTATGTGTACTGGACATGCAGAGTTCAATCATAACCCTGAAGAACAAACATTTCTCTCCGTTTTTAAGGACCGTTCGTCTGATGACCTGAGCTCTGGAGTCTTTTCCTCCTGCAACAGTCAGGCAGAAGGACACCTGGAGTGGTTGGCCGCAGCACATCAGCCCTCGTCGTGCTGCTTCGAAGGTAAGATGGCACGACTGTATCGCCACGTTACACGCTGGCTGACTCCTGTTTTCATTGTTCCATTGTCGCTCCAGGTGTTGACATCTGGATTGAGAACGTCCAGGGGGAGTGTCTCAGGATTCGTGAGCGTCGGCAGGTCAAAGTGGGCCATGTTGCTATAGGAATTAGTGATCAGGTAAGAGACAGCTGATTAATTGTTTGAATGTTTGGTTTTCAGGTAGCCACCCAGATCCTGACGCTACGTCTGCAGACTGCGAGCAAAAGTGGTCCAAATCTGTTTTTTATAACAGTGTGAACAGCACAAATCACACGGAATCTGATCTTTTCAAGTCTGGTTTGGGCCACTTTCACATGTGGTCCTAAATCACATACAGGTCTGATTTTTTGCAATGCGACCTCGGCCTGAACAGTCATATCGGAATCGACATTCGTCACAATCCTGTGCAGGTCTGTCACGGTCCTGAACTGACCTGCATGTGCAAAAGATCAATAACTCTTAATAATTTGGACCTAAAAAACCTTATTTTCTTAAAACAAGTGAACAAATCTGAGAGTATTTCAGCCTGTTTTAAATTCAAATGAACTTGTTGAAAACTGACAAACCTTCCTTGAAGCATGAGTATGAGGCGTGGCACTAGAATTAATAGAAATTAAACCCGATTTCAGAAAACTGAAACTAAGTGATTTGCACTGAAAATAGGCCGGGATATTTTTTTTTTAACATTTTGATAAAATAAGGGGACTCAATTATAGACATAAGAAAGAGATTTTTGACGAGAGGTAATGCTTCATAATGTAAAGTGTGATCATATGTTTTGTAATAAAAATCTTAATTGGAAAAGTAACAAGTAACTACAGCTGTCAAATAAATGTAGAGGAGTGAAAAGTACAATATTTTCCTCTGAATTGTTGTGGAGTGGAAGAATGCAGCAGCATGAAATGGAAATACTCGAGTAAAGTACAAGTACTGGGTTTGGGGTCTAAATGAGTAATAGGTACAAAAAGTTTTGGAATTGGTCCAGTAGATTTCCTACGAAACGGGCTGCAATGGCTGCAGGCGTCTGAGTCCGTCCACTAAAAGTTCTTGTTTTTGCCACTGACTCTGGCTCTGATTGTTATTCTAAGTGTCCAGTTATTCTGTTATTCTATAGGAGCCAGGTTTAAAATACCGGAATTACCCTTTAAGTACAGCACTTGAGTAAAACACCTGAGTTCTGGCACCGATATCATGACTTTGAGAAATATAAACATGTTTTTTCTAAAGCAGAAAGAAGCCAAAGTTCTAAAATGTGAAATGTTGGCAAAACACAAGAACTTTATCTAAATAAAATGGTCTAAAACTGGCAAATTTTGGATTTTAATCTGGAACTAAAAGTGAAGAAGATTATGAGTCTGACCAGACATCCAGTTCCAACTTTTCAGCACTTGGATGGATTTGATACCCACCCTACTAAAACCCACACGAATGATCCCATCTGTCATCCAGGTCTCAGGGAAAGCCTTCACGTTGGAGACCCTGGACAGGAAGACGGTGTCCTTTGAGCAGGAGATCAAAGAGTCTTGTCTGTGGCTGCGCTGTGTTCCTGCTCCTGACAGATGTCAGCGCTGGAGGTGGAGAGTCAGAGACGGCAAGCTGGAACTTCGAGAATGAGACGGACATTTGTGTTATTTCTTTCTTGTTGTTTGCACTAAGACACATGGACATAAAGATGTACCTGTAGAAAAAAGACCTTCTAGGAACAAAAGAAGCTGCTCTCGTCTGCCACCTCTGCTTGTTTTCCGCTCATTGCCTCCTTCATTCATCGTGTCGTCCAGCTTCAGTCCACATGTGAGGAGAGTGGTTGACTATCGGAGCAGAAGCAGGATCCATTATCACCACACACAAGCTGATAAAAGGCCTCTTAATATATAATAAAGTTCATGTGACTGTATCACATGTGATCAAATCACATGATTTTAGACAGGTGGCTTTTCACACATTTCCTGTAAATTCACATCACATAGAGGCACATGTGGTTTTTGGACATTTTGCATGTGAATTGTTATAATTCAGATATGAAATGATTCAGAAGGGACACTGAGGTCATGTCTGGGAATTTCTTTTATTTAGGAAACTGGAGGGTGTTTGGTGGATTTGGTGGATATTTTATAGGCTAATTTCATGATTTTGTTATACTATATATTTAAATTTCACTACTATGTAAATAGATGAGGCAAGGCAGCTTTATTAATATAGCACATTTCAAACACAGAGGCAATTCAAAGTGCTTTACATAGCAACAAGAAAAGCATTAGAATGACATTGAAAACAATAAGAATAAAAATCAATTAAGATAAAAATAAATTAAATTTTAAAGTCAAATCAGTATTTCCCCACCAGAATTTGTATTCCCATATTAAAAAATTAAGACTTTACTTTTGGTTTATGGTAAAACAACAACTGTTTTTTAGGTGGGGGCTTGGCGATTTTTGCAACAGCCTTGTGGTTCAATTCCATTTTTTTTTTGTTAAATGTTTAAGGAATGTGGAGCTAATATGGGCACTCAAGCAGCTCCTCCTATAGCAAATATTTAAACGTCATTCCAAAACCATGGACATTAATCGGCTGACTAATCTTAGTCTTTCCACCGGATGTTTGAAACTGCTGCAGGGATTCAGACACAAGAGCATCAGTGAGCTTTAACACTGATGTTGGGTGATCAGATCTGGCTCGCAGTCGGTGATCCAGTTCATCCCAAAGGTGCTGGATGGGGTTGAGGATGTCGGGGCTCTGTGCAGGCCAGTCTTCCACACCAAACTGGGAAAACCATTTGTGAAGGTGGGCACTGTCTGTCATGTTGACACAGGAAAGGGGCAAACACAAACTGTTGCCACAAAGTTGTAAGCTCACTCTTGTCAATGTGTCATTGAACTGAGGGGCCTAGCCAAAGCCATGAAACAACACCTGCAGACCTCCTCTGTCCACACACCTTTGGCCCTATATTGTGGAGAAACAATCAAACATCAAACATATTTTCAAATGACAAGTGCAGCATTTTGTCAAGCTGAAGTTTTGATCTCATGCCATCTTTACAAGTAAAAACACTCAGTCCAGTCAGCCTTGTTATCCACTGTGGCTGAAACTTGAATAAACTTGTGTGCGGTTCACTTCCTCGACATTTTGTGCACTGTGCACGCAGGGATCTGCAGACGCTGTGATAGGGCAGCGGGACAACAGAGGCGGGTTATTAGTTACACCCTTTGTGCTGTGATTGGATCAGGGTTGATAGTGGGAAGTGCACCGTACGCCGGTGTCTCCCTGGTTGCGCAAGACGCCATTTTGGAGTGACAGTGAAAGATAACGGAAAGATCGAGAAGCTGTCTTTCTAAAGGTAATAATCCGCTCAAACGCGCTGTTTTTTGTCCTAAAATGTCATATTACGTGAAGTGACTGTTGCTCTGTGCGGCCGAGTCGTTTTCTCTGGCGTTTAGCATGACGTCACGGTGTTCTCTCTTTACTGTGACGCGGCACTTAGCTAACGGCGGCTACGTTAGCCAGCTAGCTAAAGCAGTTCCTGTAACGTTAACGGACAGATCAAAGCGCTGTCACTGTCGGTTTTAACAAAGTACCGGACTTAAATTACACCGACGGTTTTCATAACGGGTCAGCGTTAGGTATGTTGATAGTGTGTCGCCCTGTATCGTAAACGGCGGTGCTCTGACGACCGTTAACGTTCGCGGAATTGTGTCGCCCGCTAGCAGCAAGAAAACATCAGCTAGCAAGCTAACTAGCTGAAGCATCCGCCCTTAGTAAAGCTAGCGGTAATCTGCTTCGCGTAGCAGTAACCAGCTAACGCTACCCAGCTTCGGCTATCATCCTATCTAAAATAAGCAATCGTACGCCACACACTTGGCGCTTTTACTTTACATTGTACACGCACGGACACGAATTCAGCTGTCGGATTGTCGGCCTTTTGTTAAGGTCGAGGTGTTGTTGGCAAGCTAGCGAGTTAGCGTCTTGTGACGGCTCACACATAGGGTAACATTATCCCTACCGCCAGTGCACAGGGATAGTTTGCCAGCTGGAACAGGCCTTTCTTATCTGGTGATCAGTTAGCTTTTCAGTTTATCCGGGTTAACAATATAGCTGCCTCTGAATATACGCTGCTAATTAGTGAGGTTTCAGTATAATTTATGCGCAGAGGAGGAGGAGGTTGATGCAGGGAAGCGTTAGATAATGGTTGATGTTGACGGTTTGGGCTGGTAATGTACAGCCATAAACTGTTTTAAACGTTTAACCATTAGCTTAAGTAAACATTTGAACTCCCACCATGTTACAGTCACTGTGCCCCCTTTGGTTGAGCGAAAATCTGCCTTTTACTCGACTAAATGTAAAGCTGTTATCAACCTGTTTTGCTGATTTATTGTATTTACCACCAGTATACTGGTCACTACAGACCTTAGTCTCCTAACCTTGTTTCCCTTCTCTACTCTGACAGCTTCGTCACTATGGGGAATGTATTTGCAAGCTTATTCAAGGGCCTGTTTGGCAAAAAAGAGATGAGGATCCTCATGGTCGGGCTCGATGCTGCTGGAAAAACAACCATCCTATATAAACTGAAACTTGGAGAGATAGTCACCACCATTCCCACCATTGGTATGGATATCTATGTATTAGTCAATTTTGTTCACTTGTATTTTTTTTTATGTTTTACCAATTGTACACCATGTTGTGTATAGGGCTGGGTATATTCTGAATGTTTTAGAAACTAGTGCCAATACAATATCCAAGTTTTGACAATTTGTGATGCCTTACTTTGAAAAGTATTTAACAAAAGTTCTTAAATGTTGTCTAAACACAATCAGCTCTACTTGAACTTCACAGTCTAAAATCGGCAAAATTAGGATAGAAATCAGGAAGTATCTGATCCACAAGCAAGAACACAAGATTAGGAATCTGACCAGAGATTTGATGCCAGCTTTCAGTACTTGACCATTTTTATACTCGTGCCATGGACTCATCAGAAAGTGTTGAGGTTCGATACCCAGCCCTGTTGTGTAATGCTTATCTTAAACACTCGCACTGAACTGGAGGTTTAAATGAACTTGATTTTAAGAAAGTTTTTTCAATCATTCAGTGACTCACCCATGTTTCTTCTCTTCTGTCCAGGTTTTAATGTTGAAACTGTAGAATACAAGAACATCAGCTTCACAGTGTGGGATGTGGGCGGTCAGGACAAAATCAGGCCGCTGTGGCGCCACTACTTCCAGAACACTCAAGGTGAGGGGCACTTTATCTCCGCTGCCAGCAGTGTAAGTGAACGTTACTGCCTATAGGTGGCCACAGTGGTGCCTAAAGGATGATCTTAAAACTAGTCAACCAGTGACTCACACACCATTGTTCAATTCTCAAAGGGCGTATTGTGTCACTCCTCTGTTTCCTCAAATTGCATTCGTCAGAATATGTTAAGGCCCTGTAGGCTAACGCTGCCTGCTAGTATTCCCTACTAATGATGCAACCTGCAGGTACATTCTCAATTGAACTTCTATTTTGTTATAGTTTTCAAAAAGAGTTGTTACCTACAGAAGTCCATTGTGACTTTAGCTGATTGAGCAGCTCCACCCAGACACCTTTTGTTCCTGCTTTAGCTCCTCCTTGTTTTCCTTGCATGTGCCAGGCAAACATCAGCGTCCATCCACACACTGAGTGTTTGAGTGTGAATCCTTTTGGTGATGACGGTTAGATACAGCATCATTAATAACATTTTTTTAAATAGGCCCAATAGTATTTCAGAAACAGCATGTCTTACTTCAGAATATATTGATTCTTGGTCCAGCATGTTATACGCAGACAGTCTGGAATATATCACAACCTCTACCCACAGGTTTCCCAGCCCGGGGATCTGGGATCACCTAAGGGTTCCCAAAATAAATCTGAGGGCTCACAAGATGATTAAAGCTAAAAGAAAGAAAAATAAGCTTCTTTTTTCTGACCCCTCTAAGATTTCTTGTGAAACACGGTGAACTTTCACCACTTCAGGCCTCTAAAAAAATAATTCAAATAAAACAATCCGAGGAGGAAAACTCACTCTTTGGTTGAAATGCTCATTCATGGCTATACTGAGGCCATAACAACCCGTGATGGGGGTTCACAAGTATTTGCTTGTTTTAAGGCGTCACTCGCAAGCGAAACAGGTTGGGACCCTCTGCTGTGAGAAAAACCTCTAGCAGGTACCAAGTACTTGGTCTCTGTTCTATGCAGTGTTGGATTCACAAACAGCATTTGGCTCTTAGTTTAAGGGTTGACCTTTACACACTGTCTCTGAATGGCTAAAAGAAGCGGCACGTCTTCTGACTTGAAGTTCGAAGACAACAAGTGCAGAATAAGTGAGATTCTCTGAAAACCTCATGCTGTCAGTGATATTTTGCTCACAGCGGAGGGTCTTTAATTTTAACAGACAGTGAGTCAGTGGTGCTGTGTACAGATGCAAGTGCCAGCTCCTTTTACAGGCTAGTGTTGTCTATGTGACAACTTCGTCCATAATTATTGTTATTATTATTGTTATTATTATTATTATTATTATAATAACTCCCTTTTTAGAAAGCTACAGAGATGATGAAACATTTACCGACATGCTGGCTCATGGATCAGGAAGCGTCCATACTTCTTCTCTCTTGCTTCACGTTTTTTCTCTTCACTGTTGTCAAATATCAGAACAGAATCACAGAAAGATGCAGCTGCTCTGCAGAGGTTAAACTGCCAATCACTGCTGTCAAAACAGGGTTCTTCCGTCAACTGTGCTGTGAGGCCAGAAGTTTTAAAACATTTAAAAACATTTCTTTGTAGTTTGATTTGATGTGTTTTACTGAGTCTCCCTGTAAAGCAAAATGCTGCAAATACATAATTTATAGTCCCAAAATGACTCGACAGCACTAAATAATTAAATTCAGCCGCATTTATAGTCGTCAGATACCATGATGCAAGTGTCTGTCAGCGTTAGATCAAATGTTCACACTCAACAAACCTGCAGTTACCAAGTGACACATTTTGAGTTCATTTTCGACACATTCGACGGCAACTTGATAGCTGAACTGTTCGTCTAAATATCCAGTTTATCGGTTTAATCCTCAAAATGTTTTGGGATTATTCATTTACATGATGGCCACGTTTGAAGCACAGAGTTTGGGGCTGCACTCCTCTGTGCCACAGTGTGAATATTAGGCTCATTAAAGCAGCCAGAACAATTTGTACAGAATTAATTATTAATGGAACAAAGTCGCAGCTTTTGATCTGAGAGAAGAAAATGATTACAAAGCAACTTTCCTGTGTTGTAACTAATAATTTGGATATATGTGACAAAGTTATGTGAAATAGACTAATCATGGTTCCTTATTGGTCGTACTGTATGCAGGGCTCATCTTTGTGGTGGACAGCAATGACAGGGAGAGAGTGAACGAGGCGAGGGAGGAGTTGTCCAGAATGCTCGCTGAGGACGAACTCAGAGACGCTGTGCTGCTCGTTTTTGCAAATAAACAGGTGAGGTCACGTTTGTTTCTTCAAATGTTGCATCACATATTAGAGACCTGCATCATGGCGTCTGTCTGTTGTTCTCCCAGGATCTCCCCAACGCTATGAACGCTGCAGAGATCACAGACAAGCTGGGCCTGCACGCCCTCCGTCAGCGCAGCTGGTACATCCAGGCCACCTGCGCCACCAGCGGGGACGGCTTGTATGAGGGCCTGGACTGGCTCTCCAACCAGCTGAAGAACCAGAAATGATCCATTCCACCAGTTTTGATTTTTGTTTGTTGTTTATTTTCTCTGTTTCAACACAGCGGCAGCACCGGATCCAGGCCCCCCTCGCCTCCCATCTAACCCACTTTTCAACCCCAGCTCTTTCTTTCAAGAACTTCCTTCATTCCCTTCCTTCTGCTTCCCACCCGCCCGCCCCCCCGCCCACCCCTCATTCCTCGTCAGTACTCTTGGGGCTCTAGCCTGTGCTGCTTGTGTGTGTGTGTGTGTGGGCGTGCATGTGTGCGTGTACCTTGTGTGTTCAGCGAGTGTGTGTGTGTGTGGGTGTGAAGGCGTCTCTGTGGATGTTGGCTGGGATTGGGAGTAACCCTGGCGTGCCTTTTACACACCTCCTGTGGAATCAGCAGTCTGGTTTTCAAGCCCCTTTCTCCATCCACCAAACTCAGCCTCTGCCCCACTCAGCCTAGCCCCCCCCCCACTCCAAGTCTTG
Source organism: Maccullochella peelii (assembly GCA_002120245.1). Lineage (NCBI taxonomy): Eukaryota > Metazoa > Chordata > Actinopteri > Centrarchiformes > Percichthyidae > Maccullochella > Maccullochella peelii. Next base: position 308,292 of record LKNJ01000485.1, on the reverse strand, counting down.
CACGCGCCCCCCACCCCCGCCCCATCCCTACTCTCCAGAGGAAGCATGGTTTTCATACGGCAAAGAAAGAGCAAGGGTGCAAGCTCTCCTCCCCCCTCCCTGTAGTATATATCTATGTTAACTAGAAATGTTCACCTGATGTAGACTGAATGCTAAATGTTCATTTTAACCTCTTTTTGATTTTGAAACCTCAAACCCACCAGTAAGAGATTCAGTAAATTGCATCTTAACCTGTATCAGGTCGAAGCAAATCAAAAACAGAAAAAGGACAAAAAAAAACGACAAAAAAAACGCCCATCCTCGATCATTCTGGTGTCATTTGAAAATCATGCTGTTTTATTATTATTATTATTATTATTATTATATTGGAATATAACAGATTATTCTTAGCAATGGTTCTCCAATGAACACTACCTTTCTCCCCCCCCACTAAGAGAGACCGTGAAGCACAAGGCAAGCAAACAATCTTAAAAATTTAAATCTACTTTCAAATTAGAATCTGTGAGTTTAAGCAATTCTCGTCAAAATGATGTGTTAGCTGGCGGTGAATTCCCTGGATTAAATTGGTACCTTCAGTACAATGAATCATTCTGACAGTGTTCCCACTTTATGTTGGTGTTGGGCATTTCACAAACGGCCGGTTAACTGAGACAGGTGTCCTGATACATTCACAAGCTTCACATGTTATTCCTTTAAGAGATGTTACATGTGTTTGTTTTTCTGTTTGTTTTCTGTAATTAGTTTTAGCATTTCTATTTGTACTTTGACTGCTGAACCAAATGCATTTGAGCAGTATGACAAATCCTGTATATGAAAGTAGTGTATCCTCGAGGGCCTGAACAGCATATGATTTTGACTGAAGAGGTTTTTCTCACCAACGGTTATTACTTTGAAATCTGAAAGCATCCAGCTGTCGTAACTTTTCCTGGTTGGGATGAAGGATTGGCACCAAATAATGAAGGCTCTTTAACTGTGAACGGTCCAGACATGAAGAAAGGAAACCTAGTTTGAATGTCTGGGTGTTTACAGGCTACTACTACACATTATAGCGCTGCATACTTCATGACTGAAAGACCAACACAACAAGCCCTCTGTCAGTAGCTCGTCAGAGAGCTGGAAGGACTTGGTGGTAGACCTGTTGAGGGGGAATGGGCGTGCAGTTAACTGTTCGTGAGATTCAGATTCAGCAGGTGTCCTCTGTGTCGAACCATGGGGGTTAAGATGGCACTTCTGTCAAGAATGATTGTAAATCTGTAAGTTCCCCTGTAAACTGTTTCTGTGGGGATTTCCTGAACACATTAATAAACATGATTTGATCCAAACAGTTTGTGCCGAGATGTTTCTTGAACGTTTTTAGCATCGTATTTGTCCAACGCTTTGGTTTATGAGCAAATGGCTGCAAAACTAATGACGTTCCCATCAGCGGCAGCTGTAGAGCTGCAAGTAATGATTGTTTTAATGATTGATTATTCTCTCAATTAATCGCTTGGTCCAGAAAACATCTAAAAAAAAATAGTGAAAAATCCCTGTCACTCTTCCCTAAAGCCCAAAGTGAGATATTTAACTCGCTGTCCAAAACCCAAAGATATTTATATTAAAAACACCAAATTAATTAGCAAATGTCAGCATGCTAACAGGCGGTTAACATTGTAAACATGCCTGTTAGCATTTAGCTCGAAGTACAGCCTCACAGAGCTGCTAGCATGGCTTTTTGACAGTTTGTCTTAGCAACATTAATCGATAATGCTAGTAATGTTTTTTTTAGCGCTAATGGAGATGTCAATGGAAAAACTTTAATAGTATTAAAACTAAGCTTATGATTAAAGATGTCACTCTAGGCTGTGTATGTAGACATACTGTTATGTAAAAGTATTACATTAAAAATTTTATTAGCTAGAACTACACGAGTTATACCACCAAAACAAAAGTATAAAGTACCTCAAAATGCAAAAACACCTAAACTAGAACAACAACTTTTTGTAGCCTGTTAATTCTGATATTTAATAAATTAATGTAATAATGTTAGTGGTTATAAAGTTGATATATAAATATACTTCTGCCTCTAGGTTAGAATATATAAACTGTCGTCGTGAAATAATTGCCTCAATAAAAGTGTTTGCACTTGGATTTTCTGCTTTTAAGTGTCTTTTCTTGCTACCAGAGGTTCACAGCTCTGTAAATATTTAACTCGGATTGAACTTCAGGTTAATAAAAGGTCAAGTAAAGAAAAACAAGTTGGTGCAGTTTGTCTCTCTGCAGGTAATCAGATTCAACCACCAGGTGGAGACAAGCAGCCACCACTACAGGTACAAGTGTACTTTTACAGCTATTTAAATTTAAATGCTATATTTAATTTTGTCGTTCCTAGTCAAAGCAAAAAAGACTTTAAAGTTAGATTTAGACATTTTAAAAACAGGAATATAGCTGTGTATCATATAGTTTTTGATGAAAGTAGTATTTTTAAATGTGTTTATTGTTTGTTGTTATTAACAGAGAAAAACACTGTAAATGAGCCAGAGTTAGCCTAAGATGCTAATTGTCATCCCTGGCCAGATGTTAAAAATAGCACCTTATAAATACAATAAATATCTTCATGTACACAACATAAATAATAATAACAATAATAATTGTAGGGCTGAAACTAAGGATTATTTTCATTGTTGATTAATCAACTTATTATTTTCTGTTTACAAAATGTAAAAATGTCTTTTTAAACCCCCGAAATAAGTTTACAATGAGAAAAACTACACTCAAGTATAATTTTGAGGTACATACTTCTACTCCAAACTACATTTGGGAAGCTAATATTGTACTTTTTACTGCACTACATTTACTTCACAACATTAGTTACTTTGCAGATTTAGATTATTAATACAAAAAATAAATAAACTAATAAATTATGATGTGATTATAAGGAGTCGGTCTAGACCTGCTCTATATGAAAAAGTGCCCTGAGATAACTTTGTTATGATATGGCGCTATATAAATAAAACTGAATTGAATTGAGTGTATTATTTTATATCCAGCAGCATATAAAGTCATTAAAATTAGCTCCACCTTTACCAGCTGCAACAGTAATGAGTCACTAATTATCAGATGTTTAATTACTTCCTCCACCACTGTCAATAACAATATCTAATTATTCTGTTCCTCCTCATCAAAACCATTTTCTGTGTGCAATAAAGAAAAGTGCATGAAGCTACACACACACCTGAACCCACCTATAAACGGCTCCAGGCGGTGAGGGCGGGGCGGGGTCACCGTGCACACCTGACGGACAGACTCCTCCCTCCCTCCCCGCTGTACTCTCATAATGCTGTTGGCACTGTGCAGCTGCGCGGCATCCTGTTTTGTTTGCCACAAATAAGAAACACGCAAAGTTTAGCATCACATTTGGGATTAACACGATGACCGACAGCTGAAACCTGCCGACGGACAAGACAAAGTTTACAGGTACGTTTCTTTTGTCTCGGAGATGCTAACTAGCTAGTCCAAACAGGTGCAGGGTGATTTTAACCGCGAATATAAAGTTCATATAAAGACATGAAGTTAGCCGAAGTTTAGCCGAATTTGTTATAGGCTTAATTTCAATTTAGTAAAAGTGTGTTTTAGTCGAACGAGATTTGTTGAGGACAGGGGAGTCATTTCCTTTAGTTTCAGTATGAGGTTTTGGCGCTGTGCCTACACCTGTGTTAGCTTAGATTTAAGGCTTTTAGAGCTACCAGGAGTTAGTTTGTACAGCTGGCCATCACCGCCTTTTGTTTATAGATATACATAGGCAATGTTTATAGATATATAAAATAATATAGACAAAATGTGCCAGATGAATCACAGTAATCGAACATTTCTTAACATAAGATTTAAGGGTTTAAGGTGGACTTGTGAAATTGTATTCCTTCACACTGTTATTTCAGAGGGCAAACTGCACACAGGGTCTGTGTTAATCCCCCAGTGATGTGTTAGTAGTCTGGTAACTAGTGTTTTCTTCCCCCCAGCATGTTTAATATGATGTCTCAGGTGCCCCATGTACAGGAAGGGGCCCCTCACTGGCCTACTTCATGCTGTGGTATTAAAGTCACATAGCTCTTTGTTTTAGTGATAATCAGGCAGGTATGATGCTGAAACGATTGGTTGATTAATCAATTAATCAACAGAAAATCTATTGTCAATAATTTTGATAATTTATGAAACATTTCATCAAACAAAAGAGCTAAATACTGACTCATACCAGCTTCTACATTGTGAGGATTTGCTGCTTTTCTTTGTTTTATGTGACAGTAAACTGGACGCTTTTTACCGTTCCCACCATAAATCAGTGCTAATGACATGATATGGCTGCGATTAATCGATTTAGCTGATCAACTGAGAATATATTGGCAACAATTCTGCTTTTTTTTAATCAAGCAAAGATTTCTTAAATGTGCTCAGAGGGAGACGGACAGATCCTGCTGGTGTCTTTTGTTTGCATGTGCACAAATCACTGTAGAGCTGAACTGTAGATCGATTAATCAGTCAATCAATCCATCAACAGATAAATAAACAAGCAGCAATTTTGATAATTGAAAATGTTTCAGGCACAAATAGTCAAAAAAAAAAAAGGTCTCTAAAATAAAAAGGGTTTGTTGCTTTTCTCTTTTTTTATATTATTTGTAAACTGTATAATTTTGTGTTTTGGACTTTTTGTCAAAGAAAACTTGAACTTGTGTGTAATTTATCGCTATTTTCTGACATTTTATGGAGTCATTAACGAGGTGATTAATCAAAAACATAATCAACACATGCATTGATGATAAACAATTGCTAGTTGCAGCCCGTCATCTGAGACGTCCAACATTTTGCGATCGTCTTGTCGGCTCTTCACTTGATGAAACAGGTTGTAGGTTGAATTAAGCTTCGTTCTCCTTTTTTAAATTGGATCCACACGTGCTGGAGACAGATTTTAAACCATTACCTACTGCATGCAGGGGTTTCGTGTTGGAAAGATGACGTTCTTCTGTGTGCATTTATATCTGATGTGTTCAACGTCACTCTCACTCTGAAGCCAGTGTTTGTGTCGCTGCTGCTCCTGATAACTGCGTTTACTCTCATGACTAAACTGCGGCACATTAACATACAATGCTGCAAGAACAACAACACAGTTGAGTCATACTTTCCTTATTCAAAATAGACTTCCGTGGCGCAGAGCCAGAGGAAAAATACAAACCCGAATTTCCACACACACACACACACACACACACACACACCAGACAGTCTGAACATAAAGAATATTTCCTCCATTTCAAACACTCGTCTGCCTCAAACCACTTTCTAAAATAACTGAATGATGAAAGCATAATAGTGTCGTCTGTACAGTGTATTGTCTCTAAGCACCGCAAGTTCCTGCTTTCTTTGTACCGCATACAAAGAATTGTATGTTGCTTTTGAGAAAATGATCTCAGTAGTTCTTTTTTCTCAGCCTTTATCCTTCTGTCTGTAAAAGCACAAGGGTTAAGTTGGATTTGTCAGCTGTCAAACAAGCGAATGCAGTTTATATACTGGTGAGATGTTGCAGGCCTTAATTTGAGTGTGAACCTTTGATATCTGAACCAAACTGTAGAAATGGGAAACTGCTGTGTAGCAAGAGGGTTGTTTCAACATGACATGAAAAGTCTCACAAAGGGAAAAATGATTCATAAGAAAGCAGCAAAAATAATTCTAATAAATTGTGTTTAACACCTCGTGAAACTGCATTGAAAATAGATCATGGAACAAATATACTGTAGTATTTTGTAGTTTTTTACCTTGCAGTGAAATCATGTTGTGATGATTTGATCTTTTGGTGTTTTACAAAATTCTGCTGCCAATGAATCATTTCAAGCAACATGTGTTTAAAACTAAGACATTTAGTTTAGTTAATAGCAAAGGTTTGTAGAGGTTTGCCTGACTGTAATGCAGAAAAATGAAACATCAGTTAACTTATTTTACATTTAATGTTATTAATTTGGTTTTAGTTTGCTTATTTTGACTAACAGCCCGAAAAGGTCCAAGATATTTAATTAATCTTGTTGTATGAACAAGTGAAAAGTAGCAAGTCATCACATTTTAAAAGCTGGGACAAGAAAATGAAATGTCTTGGATGGATTGTAATGAAATCTTGTACAGATATTCATGTTCCCCAGAAGATGAACCCACTTATTGATTAATTGCCTGATTCTTAAAGCAGTAACCTCCGCTGCATGTTCTTGTAGGCAAAGTGTTTAATCCTTAATTGCAAGACCTCTTATTATTGTGAGATATCTTTTTCCTTATCACTGATTTAAAGTCAGTTGAAAAGTAATATTTTATCATGTACATGTAACTACTACTTGTTGCACGTATTATTTATATATCCCTGTAATCAGGACACTCCTTCTGCAAAAGAGTAGTGCGCTCAGCTCTCCGTAAGTCTCCTCTGTGTAAATAAAGGTCAGTAGTTTGCATGTGGATTTCACTAGAGAGCTGGTGGGTTACTTATTACAACAGGGACACATCAGCTGTAACAATCAACCTCGGCACAAGAGCAGCCTGAAGAATCTGACCCCTGACCCCCTCCTTCCCCTCAGGTAACATGATGGAGGTGGCAGGTCCCTGGACAGAAGTATTCGAGGGCTCGGAGAGGGCGGAGAAGTCCGGACGAGCGGAGACGTTGTTGGGCAGCTCCACTCTGACTCTGGCTCCTCTGGTAGCCGATTCTCCGTCCATACGCCGCTCCCAGCCCATCCTCATCACCTCACACAGGTACGACCAACAGGAACGTGCCACATAAACGTCACTCGCTCAGAGTGGACGTGAGTCAACAGAACTCTTGAGGAGGCGGTGGATGTTGACTCCGCTTCAGGCCATAAGTCATCTGATGTTTAAAGAAGTGACTAGTTTCTATTGAGACAACTGTTGTGCCAGACACTCCCCGCCTTAATGACACAAGTAATGAAACTGTGAGTGTGTGTGTGTCTGTGTGTTGTGGTTTAGTTTCACTTCGTTGTTTCTTTACTTGGATGTGGTACCTTTTTTTTATTTTTTATTTCTTCTGTCCCGAAGACAAAGAAAGCAATGTTTGTTTTTACTTCAACATTAATGCGGTCAAATAAATGGTAATTGTTAATTACACATTATTATCTAGAAGCTGAGCAGCATGGCTTGCCTCCTGATTAATCCTGGCTTGTTTTTCTGACGATATAACAAAACGCAGTATTTGGCCAAGGCAAGATGAGGAAGGCCGTGTGAAGAATTTGTTACTGTCTGTTTAAAGTTCAAATATCTAAAAGAGCTCTAATCGAATGTGGACAGATATATCTTAAAGGATAAGGCTGAAATTGTTTTACATTTTTCTTATTGCCAACAAATCCCTTGAAAGACCAAAACCAACGATGTTGGTCCGTCTGTTAATGTCTGACTTCCTGTCTGCGGCCCCAAGAACATTGGTTCCTACTGAAGGTGTTAATCTTTAAAGGTGCAATAATTAATATTTTTATATAAGCAGTGGTTCAAATGACTACATGTAATGTCTGAGATCCCACAGAGAATTATCAACCGACTCTGCAGTTCTTCAGAGCATTTTAGCTTCTTTCAGCTCATTGTTTTGGTTTTTACGGCCCCCAATTTTACTGTTCTGGTTCCCTCTCAGCGCTCTCATAGTGTTGTTTTTAGAGAGAAAGCCGCTGTACGCTACCTGCTGAGCACCGAACAGCAGACAGACACAGTTAGCAACTAGCTGCTGAACATAGTGGAGCATTTAGCAGCTAACGAGACAGATATTTTCTTAGGAGCTGGTGGAGACCAAAACGGAGCTAAAAGGAGAGAGAATACTGGACTTAACATGTCAAACGTACAATTTTTAGCTTGTGATTGCTTTAAAAATGGCTCCTAAAAATAAGGTTTCATTTAAAAACAGCTGCTCACTGTAGTTTTTATCAGACGTTACTCAAACTGGAGGAAATAGTGCATTTATTGGGGACTATTTTCAGCAGCGGATCAATCCACATTTGGTGCTCTAGTGAGTATTTGGGGCAGCAGGACTGTGTGTGTGTGTGTGTGGGACCGAGTCCAAATAAACTCCAGTGTGTGTGTTCATGGTGATTAAGGAACAACAGTGTGGCTCACTGATGTGTTTTTAATAGTTTTAAATAGTATATTTTTATAGTTTGTGGAGCAACATGGAGCTCTGTGGCTCAGACGAAGAAGATGCATTCAGACAATACTTGTTAGTAGATAAATTCACTGTTAGTTTAGGTCTTTTCATGGGATTTGTTGACAATAAGAAAAATATAGAATATCACCTTTAATGGCATTTGATAATTTGTCAGTTTCTTCTTCCATAGTTTTTGGCTGGTTTTGACCTTGTTGTGTTCTTTTGTCTGTTTCAATAACTTTTTCCAGGGCGAAAGTCGCGGAGTCTTTCTCTTCCTCCGTCCCGTCTATACCCAACCCCTTTCCGGAGCTGTGCAGCCCCTCAAAGTCTCCAGTGCTCATTAGTTCACTTCCACCGCGGTCAAGTGACAAACACGTAAGTTCAAAGCCTTGTTAGTAAGCAGTCTATTGCATCAGAAATGGTTTGATAACTATACAGACTGTGGTACAGACCTGGCCTCTGGGTGTCTCGTTATTGTGTTTTTGTAGCTGATTTCTTTCATTTCACCGTTTCAGTATCATTTTCACATTATAGACCATTTACCAAATTATGACTTGGAGTGATTTGGAAGCACTGAACAGGTGTCGTGTGTGACGTTACCCACTTTTCAAGCCTCATTTTAGAAAAAAAATTGGAGCCGCATTTAAAAGATAAGTCTGGCAGTATTCTGTGTTTTTCTTGCTGTTCACAAATCCCATGAAAAGACCAAAACCAATATGATCCTACTAACAAGTATTGTGTATTCATCTGCCACTTAAAATAGTCCCCAACAAATGCACCATTTCTTCCTGTTTGAGTGACGTTTGATTAAAAACTTCAGTGACCAGCTGTTTTAGGAGGAATAAGCCTTTTTAAAAAATGAAAATTATAAACATTTACGTCTTGAGTAGGAACCAGTGGGCTTGGAGCTGAGAGCCACAGAAAGGAAGTCAGAAAGTACTGAGAGACGTAACGAAACATGTTGTTGGTTTTGGTCTATGTTTTAAGAAAAACGTAGAATAACAGCAGCTTTATTCCCTAACAAGTATTTGTTTGGACAAATCCCATCTTCTGTGATAATCCCATCACACCTGCCTGATGTGTCGGGTCTGACAGGCGGCGTAACCAAGTGGATCCTTTAAATGTGTCTTAACCTGTTTGCTAATAGGGCAGGTAAAGCTTGGTTATGATTGGGACTGCGTTGCCATGCCTACGCTGCCTTATTTTGACTCACAAACAGCAGATTTACAGCAGTGTGCCGCCCCAGAGTGTTTCACGTGCAGTGATGGACGCCAACAGGCCATTTGTGTAGACCTACAGCTGATTGTTTTTGCTTAATTTTGACCACATCTGGCCAGCTGTGGGAGCTGGTTTGTGTTAGTTGTGTTGAGTACAGGGCTGGACTGGCATTTTGGCCCAGACCGGCCCACCACATGTCATGTTATATGTGACTTACAATGTAAATTAGCAAAATGTGAATATTTCACTATAAATTTTGACTTTAGTGTTTGTTGTTATTACATTTTTTTAATTAAGTCTTTATATGAACAAAATTACATCATCATGGCAGCCATTTTACATGCAGTAAGAAAAAAAAAAAAATTCTTAGAAACTAATTACATAGTTCATCTTAAATATTATAGAAATATTACTGTTACTAGGCTATCTACATAAGAACCAAGTATCCTGTATCATAAAAACATGTCTGGTATTTGTAACAAACCAAACTGCTTGGAAATCGGTGGAAAATTCAGCAAGTTATGATGATTTTAATGGTGGACAGACCTCCTGCCTCCATACACTGCATGCATTAGGAGGCGCTGCTTCCCTGTACCAATATGGCGGCCGTGTTGACGCATCGCTCCAGTGAACAGCAGCGGCAGCCTATCGCGTATTACGATTTGCACGTGTTTGGCACTGAGCCCAAAGGGGGAGTGGTTAAAAGATGTGATTGGGCCAGCCTGTCAATCAATTAAAAAACAAAACAATGGGCCGATCAGACTGTTGTTCTGTGGGAGCACAAAAGAACTGCAGGAGGGGAAAAACAAGAGCTTAACAATCTCTTAGTCACATTTCTACTGGCTTTGTTTTGTTTGTTTGAAGAAATGAAAACGTGTCACACTATATGGCCAAAAGTATGCGGACACCCCTGTCACACACCCTGGGATTATATGGCTGTGTTGGTTTCAGCCACGGTGTCTTTTTACCACTAGGAGATGCTTAAGTCTGAATTGGTCAAACCCACATATACACACTGTAGTTGGCTTTAAAATGATTGTGTCCTTTATAATATACGGCCAATAGTATATTACTTTTGTGTACTTTTGGTCTGGGGCTGTTTTTATGCGTTGGGCTCCTTGGCTCCAATGAAGGGAAATCTTAAAGCCCCTAAAAACATCACTTTAACTCTTAAGTAACATCTTTATTGTGGTGTTTAACTCTCAAAAACTAATCTGCTTTATCAGGACTGTGTGGTTTGATCAGGTTTGACTAGGGGCTGCAACAAATGATGAATCAGCCAACTGTTTTCTCGATGAATCAATGAATCGTTTTGTCTATAAGATGTCAGAAAACCCAAGGTGATCTATTTTTTGATAGCTTGTTTTATTCGACCTAAAGATATTCAGTTTATTATCACATACGACAAAGAAAAGCAAAGAATTTCTGACATTAGAGAACCAAATGTTTGACATTTTTGCTTGAAAAATGACACAAATGAGCAATCGGTTACCAAAACAGTTGACTCATCGATTAAACAATTAAATCCCTGCAGCCAGGTTTCAACATCTGGTGGAAAAGATCACATATGGATGTAATGTTTGGGTGTCCACATAGTGTGATTAGATATGGATTCTTTACCCATTTCACCAGTTGTTCCTTCTCTTTCCTCCTTTATTTCCTTTTAACAAGTGTAGCTCTGCGTGTGTAAAATATGTTTGTAGGTCAGCAAGCACTGTTACCTGCTTAAAATAAAATCAGTTTAGCACATTAAATACATTCTACGCCATACAATCGGCACCTCTCCATTTCAGAGTCCATGCACAAAATGAAATGCTCCCACAGCCGTGTTTTGAATATCTGATCTAATCTCCACTGTTGGCACACATTGTTAGCTTTGTGTTCCAAAGCACAGAAACTGAATTTGTCCTGAGTAAAGAGAAACATATTTTCCTCCTGAAAGAAGAAGAATGTTCCTCCCCCATAAATCCTTCCTTGTTGATACTCAGCCACTATTTGTCCCGCGTGACGCCGGCGCTTGCCCAACCAGTCGGGTCTTGTTGATTGACAGCCGCAGGTTTCAGGTCGGGCAGGTTTGTTTTTTGTTTTCTGTGTTTGAAGCGTGCTGCTGGATCCAGACGCCGCCGTGGTGTCAGACGGCAGCGCGCTCGGAGAAACGTCCTGACCCTTGAATAACCTGCACCCAGTTCACCTCCGCAGCATCAGGGACGAAGGCACGGCTGCTTCTCCCGTCGGATCTTAAACGGACAAGAGAGGGAGTAGATGTGCTCTGTATTTTAGAGATTTCTCTCTTCGTGACATGCAGATTAAGATGTGACACCTATGATGTAAACACACTAATTCCAGTTCACCTTAAGACACAGACTGGTTTAAGAAGAAGCATGACTTGCCCCAGTGTCGGTCTGAAATTAGGAGGAACTTGAAGGGACGTTTTCTTTAAGTGTCAAGGCCAGTTAAGTGTCTGCCGTGCAGCACAGTTGACAGATTCTTGGCCTCACATTTTGGCTTCTTGTTCTTGCGTGTACCCATGTTGGTGCAATGCCAAAACAAATTGTGAAAAGTATGTTGTAAGCTTGTAAATTCACAGTAAACACAAAAATTATAACATAGATTCACACGAGAGAAGTAAACTAAACTTAATATTTTTGTAAGGAGTCGCTGTTTATCAATGAGACAAAATCGCAAGTTGCGTCGTTTCCTGTGAATACCTTGTGCGAGTGAAGGAATCCAGCGTGTAAACGGCAGATAATATAAAATACTAATAATAAGACCATAGATTGTGTCACAAATGGGGTTTGATGTCATGAAAATCTTAAATTTCAGCTTATTTGTGGTCTTGAATCTGAATATTTGTACTTTCACGCTCCCGTCAGTTGATAAAGGTGTACGGAGAGGACAGCCACAGCAGGTCGGTGTGGGTTTCTCCAGGAGCTACAGCCAGAGAGGTGTGTCACATGTTGGTCCAGACGGCGCACTGCAGCGATCAGGAAAACTGGGCTCTCCTGGAGCTCCATCCCACCCTGGGCCTGGGTAAGTTACTCGCCTGGTTACTCGACCGTAACTAAAATGGCTTATAAGGTGTTGGAAATGTCACATGCCTTTTTCTGCTGTCTCCTCAGAGAGATGTCTGGAGGACCACGAGGTCGTGCTGGAGGTTCAGGCGACCTGGTCTCTTAAAGGTGACACGAGGCTTGTTTTCTGCAAAAACTACGCCAAGTACGAGTTCTTCAGGAAGCCAATGGTACGCAGCCTGCAGTTCATCAACCTGACATCAGTTAACAAGCGACAGAATAAATATCCGTCCCTTCTTTTTACATAACAGAACACCTGGAGCAAGGGAAAGGAGCGTTTTCCTGCTCTTTATTAAACATGTTGGTACAGTAGGCGTTGACGAGGCCTGATGTGGTGGTGAAGTAATCCCAAGTGATTGGCAGGTTGCGTGCTGGTGCAGACGCGTTGACTTAATGCCTCAGGGATTTCATTACATCAGATCTGGTCTTTCGCCTGTGCTGTTGATCAGAGGTGACAGTTCACATTGGGAGCTGGTTTTGATGAACCTCCCACAGGTGTGTCTGTAAAGCGTTCCCACACTGCCTCCAAAAGGCACAACAGTGAATTTGATCATGGATTTACTACATTATACTCGCTAAGGCCTACACTTCCACCATGTGTGACGTGGGCAGTGCAGACAGGATGCATAAAGTCATTTAGGGCTGCAGCTGACGATTATTTCCATTATTTTTCTGTTTAATTGAGTCTATTAAATGTCAAAAATAGTCCACTGCAACTTGGTGATGTCTTAAAATGTCTTGTTTTGTCTGACCAACAGTCCAAAACTCACAGATGTTCAGTTTACAGTGAAATACAACAGAGAAAAGCAACCAACCCTTTTATTTTCAAGGCTGGAATACGAGAATTTTGGCACTTTTTTTTTTCTTTTTTCTTTCATTGAAAAAATGATTGAAACGTTTGAGCGATTTATCAAAATAGTTGCCGATTCATTTTGTTTCAGCTCTGCAGTCATTTATACACTCACACCTATTTTAATGTGCAAAACAATACTCAAACAAAGACACCAGCAGGATCTCTGAAATGTTAGTTTTGTGCACACGTGGTGAACTTTGCACGACTGATAATTTACTTAAGGCTTAGTCTGAACAATTCAGTTATTATGTTGCCTCTAATACATCTTAAACAAAGCAGCGTGATTCCTGCGAGGTCTGTTTCATCTGCGTGTTGAAGATAATCGAAGTCCAACGCAGAATCCTGGGTCGCTGGAGGATGAAGTGACGGCACAAGCAGCTTCTTTGTCTTGTAAATGAGCGTTTTCCGTCTCCTTCCTCTCTCAGCTCTTCTTCCCAGAGTGCATGATCTCCGACAGCGCTGACGTCACCAAGGGCATGACGTCATCAGAGCTCATTCAGGTAAACCGGCTGAAATCAGGAGCTCAATCTCACTGATTCAACATGCGACAAACACACAGACTGAAAATGGAAAGGTGTTTGGGTTTTTTTAGATTCCCATTTATATTTTCACTTAAGTATTAAAGTTTTGATAGACTGAAGTCAAGATAATTTTTTGATGAATCATCCATGAAATGTAAGAAATATGTTCATGACAAGTTCCCAGAAGTCTGTTAATGTCTCTGTTTGTCTGACCAACAACCTAAAACCCAAAGATGTTCAGTTTACAAAGATATAAAACAGAGAAAAGCAGCATATCCACACATTTAAGAAGCTGGAAACAACAGAAATGTTTGGCATTTCTCTTGTTTGCATTTCTCTTGCATTAGCGATACGTTTGTTGGTGATCGACTAATTGATGTTTTAGCACTGGAGCTGTTAAAACTTTTTTTTTTTTCCAAGCCAATTTTATGTCCCCACACATTCAAAATCATGGTTTAAAAATGGTTTAACAGCAGCATAACATGAATTAGTTTTTAAAATTTGCTTTTAAAATCTGATTTCCACCTCTCTTTGTAATATTTAAAGAGGTACTACACCTAAACGTCTTTTATAAGCTGTAAACTAAATGATGTTAAGATGACTAAATGATATGACTGTACTGTGATGAAACACATCAGTGCTGCTCATTTCTGACCAAAGTTCTGCGTTGAAAATAGCTCAACACGCCATCTACCGTTTTAAATCAGCCCTGAACCTGCGAGGCCGATGCTGACAGAGTCGACCGGTTGGGATTAATCTACGTCATGAGGGTTCTAGCTGAATTTGAGGGTGTAGTTACACTGTAAAATAAACACATACATTCACTAATTATTTTGAGCCCCGTGTGTCCCTCAGAACCTGCTCAAGTCCGGGACGTGTCCAGAGATCCAGGGCTTCCTGCAGGTAAAAGAACCCAGTCGTAAGGCCTGGAAGAAGGTCTACTTTTTCCTCCGACGCTCCGGACTCTACTGCTCCACCAAAGGCTCCTCCAAGGTCAGCAAGTCCAGTCAAACATACCTGCTACAGCTTGTAGTCTTCACAGCATCCACATTATAAAACAAGAAGAGAGCAGCGAGACGTAAACAGATTGCTTTCTTTGTTTAATATATATTTGACGAATCTTTGTGTGTGTTGTTTTTTTTTGGGGGGACCAGGAGCCTCGGCACCTGCAGTATGTTGCTGATCTGGAAAATTTGAACGTGTACACTGTGGTGAACAGCCGCAAACTGTACGGAGCCCCGGCAGACTTCACCTTCTGCATCAAGGTAACAACTTCCTCCGGGCTTCACGGAGACGGGACGAGATTAAACTGTTCAAAAACTCAACGTTCAGGTGGACAAACCATTTAATAATCTGTCTTCATTTTATTTGTGGAACTGCGTAAAGTCTTTAAATACGAGAGGGGCTTCTAGAGGTCAGGTTAGGACTTTTTTTATGGAACAGGGTGACAGATTTATTATGAAATTTGCAATGATGTTGTTACTTTAGTTGTTATTGGTGTGTGAGTTATTTTATATTCTTTAAATTGTGGTGATGTTCTTTTGGATTTCAGGATTGTGCCGTTTAGTTTTTGTGTTGAATGTCTTGTTTTCTTTGTCTGATAATCCCTAAATAAATAAAATGAATCCACTCGGAGACGAGCTATGGTTACCGTGTCACTTTGTGTTTGCGCAGCCTTCCAGGAATCCCGTCCGTGCTCAGGACCTGAAGATCCTGTGTGCTGACAGCGAACAGACCCGGACCTGTTGGACATCTGCTTTCAGGCTGTTCAAGGTTAATAAAATGATCCTCTTCTCTCTAAAACCAGTTTGCATACTAATATTTACTGATCAGTATCTGGCATCTAAAATTCAGTAAACAAACAATTTTATAAACAGATTATCGCCTTTATCTTGTCCAAGTATAGCCAGTCAAATCAGTGAATAAATCATATTTTGTGTGTGTGTGTGTGTGTGTGTGTGTGTTGTCAGTATGGGAAGCAGCTTCAGTGTAACTACCAGTTGTCCATGTCGGCCCCGCGGAGCCTGGAGGGAACCAAACTCGCAGATGGCAAAGTGAGATCATCAGACATGTTCCCATGATGCAGCGTGGAGGAAATCATTCTGTGGGGGTCGTCTCACATTTAGGCTGTTATACACGCTGTTTGTTTAACTGTGTGTGTGTGTGTGTGTGTGTGTGTGCGCGCAGTCAAAGTCCGAGGTGAGCCTGGTGGCCATGGACTTCTCAGGAAAGGCCGGCGGTCGGGTCATCCAGAACCCGACGGAGGCTCAGTGCGCCGAGAGGGAGGAGGGACAAGCCTGGAGGGTGAGGATGAGGGAGGGATGGGACTACAGAGACAGGCAGGGTCGGGGCTCGTGGATCAGCAGGGAGAGGGGGGATGGCTTGACTTCGTATGGTCATTGAAAAACCTGGAAAAGTCATGGAATGTTGCTGCAAAGTTTTGGAAAAACATGAAATCCTGAAAGGTTTTGGAAAAGTCATGTGAAATATTTTCATAAATATTTAAACATGGCCTGTGTATTTTTATTTATTTTTTTTTTTAAATCGCGCAGCGTTGGCGCAGACAAAGCGTCACTCAGGTGTTAATGGTTATTTTGAAGGATTTATAAGCTTCAATTTTATGTATGTGAAACTTTAATATATTTTTGTATTTCTTTTTTTGCTTATAGTTATTAATACTAATATAATTACTGTTTAAATGTTACTGTTTATTTTCCAAATGTAAAAATGTCTTGCTTGGTCACAATAACAAAAATCAGATCCATGTTGTATTAAACCAGATTTATTCTTTATTCTTTTTCTGTTGTTTTTGGTTCTCTTGTCTCCACCGATGCAGAGGAGAGAAGCCCTGAGGTGCAGTCTGCCCAACTTGAGCTCTGGTGCAAGACCTTCCTGTAAGTCCACCATGAAAGGAGACGGGGTCCTGATCCAGGGCTCCTGTATTTCTAAAAATCAAATCACACTGTGTGCTCGCTCACTTCCTCCTGCTTCCTGTTGTTATGTGTTTGTCTGTAGCCATCCACAAGTCCCAGCCGTGGTTTCATGGCGGCGTGTCCAGAAAGGAAGCACAGAGGCTGATAGAGAAGCAGGGCCTGGTGGACGGGTGAGTGGAGGCACAGTAAAGACCCTTTACGCTGTACAGCAGGAATGACGTCCATATTGGACTAAGAACACCTAAATGAAAACGAACGCTGTACAAATATTCTCTCATTTCATCTATTTTAGATGATGACAGACAATGAAACAGTTGCACTGACGCTGAAAACCCAACTTTTTGTCCACACAGAAAATTGATTTTGAATTGATAAAGAATCGGACCAATAAGCAGGATCGAGAATCAATTAAGTCTTATCAGCAGGGTTCCCACAGTCATGACATTCCTGGGAACGTTATGAAATTAGAAAAACTGGTTTTGAATTAACAATGTTTTGGAAAAGTTTTGAATATACAGCGCTTTGGCTATAGTATAAAATGTGTTCCTAAAAATCCCAAAACATGTCAAACGTTCCTCATAATATAAATTTAAAATCTAGTGCTGCCACATGATACACATCGGCGTATGCAGCTAGTTGCCGGCGGGATTGTGTTTATAAAAAGTTAGCAAGTGCTAGCTGTTTGCTTATCCGCAAATACTACTTATTTTAAACTACTTAAAGTTGTGGAAATGGGGTAAAATACTACGGGAAAGATCTGGAAAAATTTTGAAAATTCATTGGTAAAAATGTACGGGAGCCCTGTATCAATTCCCGTGTGTGTGTGTGTGTGTGTGTGTGTGTGTGTGTGTGTAGGATGTTCCTCATTCGTGAGAGCCAGCAGCATGCTCAGTGCTTTGTGCTCTCGCTGTGTTACAAGCTGAAGACCAAACATTACCTGGTGATCCCTGTGAGTTCCCCTTTCGTTCTCCCTTTAAAGAACCTCCTTCTTTCTGGAACAATGTGTTTGTGCGTCCTAACTGTGATCGTCCTCGTCTCTGCAGTGCGAAGAGGGCGGCAGGAAGTACTTCACCATGGATGACGGCCTGACTCTCTTCATAGACCTCCTGCAGCTGGTGGAGTTCCACCAAATCAACAAGGGCATTCTTCCGGTCTGCCTCAAGCACCCCTGCGTCTGTGTAGCACTTTGAATCCTTCACGCACTTCTCCTGCCTGTTCGTCCAGGATCCCTTTTTAATGTAGCCTCTCCTCTTGGCCCCGGATCTCTGGTCCGCACTCTAGATAATGCTCCCAGGAACATAATCTAGAGAGTCTAAGAGATCTAAGAGTGTGCAGACTCTTATTTTCTCAGTTTTTTTTACATGTACTTCTGTCCATCATCGCGTCTGGATGTGCGTGCTTTTGTAAACTGTTTGCATGGAGCCCAGTCTTAGTCATCAGATTGCATTGATATCTATTAAGCACAGTTGATAAAGAGAGCAATTACACTGGACTGGATTCTGTGCCACGGCGGTGCAAAGGGTGTGCAGTCCGTGTGATGATGTTATCAGGGTTGTATGACGTGGTGGACTCGTGGGAAGTGTGAGCCAGACAGAAGCATATTGTCCGCCCCTCCTCTCTTTAGTATTTTTAATTATTTTGACTACACGTGCAGCTCCAGACAGTGGTTGGTTGTTTTTTTTTGTTGTTTTTTTTTTTAAATTAACGAGCTGCCCGTCCCCGTGGCGATGGCTTAATTCGCCATGTTGGACAGACTTTTTAGCACTTCAGATCCATGCAGATATGATGAGAGGTGGAGGATGGCGTGCTGTGATGAGAGGCAGCAGGAGGGAAGGTTTTGATTGAGGCTTCACCAGATTTCACTGAAGAACTGATGGATTGTGGCCACCAGAGGGCGCTCTGAGTCAAAGCTCTTAAGAGGAATTCATAGGTTTATTTTTTCAGCTGTGTAATGTAAGAAATGAACACATGTATTTTGATATTAATATTGAAGACAATTGTGATGCTGTAATCATGAAAATACCCCAGGTTGCAATCATGTAGCATGTAAATTCTCACTCTTCTGTTTGTTGAATGTTTTGCACATTAGCTTCTTATTTGTGCCTTAAAAACAATCTCATATGTTAATTAGAACAAACTTTAAGCGCTATAACTGTAAGGACTCTTTCATCGCTGTATTTGCACAATGATGGTGAAGGCGAACTGCATTGTCTTGTGACGTTTAAGCAACCAAATATCTAACATAAACATGTAAGTTTCATGAGGGCACATGAAAACTTGCCGTAGGTGTCGAGTGTGAGAATTAATTCTTGACCCAAAAAACAAAGCAAAACCGCTTTTACAACACTCGCCAAGGAAGACCGTAAGATTTTTGCAGGTCTGTAATTTCTGAAAGATTGTCTAAGCGGAAGTCTATATAGACAAACATACAAGTCAACATATAGAATAAAGTCTCAAATTATAAATGAATAATGAATAAATATTTATTTGGGTTTAGATGGAGCAGTTCTTTCAAGAATATTCCTATTTTTCCTATAATTGATAACAAATTAAATAGTTATTTCCAGGTAAGTTCTTGGAAGTTAGTGGGGAAATTACACACCTGTAAAATAACATGTTTCTGACCTTTTTGTTATCTGTGGTTGTGTAAACATGTTTTCTTTTACTTTGAATATTTGCACTTAATTGTTTGATTTTATCATGAAGTTCTGTCTCTGAAATGTCAGCATATATGCAAATATTGCCATTATTCATTAAGTCCAAAGTTTACCCACATTGTTTTAAAATCAAATAGGGTTTGTTAGTTTTATATACTTTGAATGTTTTGTGCCCTTTTCAGACCTGTTTTATATATGCTGAATAAATAATTTCATATTAAACGTAGACTTGGACTCTTGCATATATAATGTCATCTACCTGTATGTAGCTAACCAAGACAAGTAACTAAGTAAAAGTAGCAATACCACATTTTAAATATACTTCGTTACAAGTAAAGTCCTGCATTCAAAACAAAATGTAAAGAAGTATTATAAGCATTACCGCTCTAAATTTCTCAATTTCATTTCAATAACTGTTTGAGGTAATATTATCCAATATTTCATACAAAAAAGTAAAGTCCTAAAGTTTTTTCTTTTTTCCTCCCCCATAAATCATCTCAAGTTCCCTCAGATTTATCTGGTGACTTACCTGTAACAGTAACTAAACAGCTAACTGTGTATAAAGCAATTAAAACTAGCTAACTGTATAAAGCAGCTAAAACTAGTTAACTGTATATAAAGCAGCTAAAACTAGCTAACTGTATATAAAGCAGCTAAAGCTAGCTAACGGTATATAAAGCAGTTAGTTCACATTGCTGTCAGATAAATGTAGTGCAGTAAATAGTAGGCCTACAATATTTCCCTCTGAAATGTAGTGAAGTCGAAGTATAAAGTAGCATAAAATGGAAATACTCAAGTACCCTAAAACTGTACTTGGGTACATTACTTGAGTAAATTAGAAATATATGTTATTTAGACACTTTTGTATGGAAACAGTATCTCAACACTGGGCCTAGCTAAGAAAAGAAAGTGCTGCTCTGCCTGATTTAAATGAGATGAGATTATAAAACCATTATCAGCCCAAAACTAGACTTGGCCCTGGCCCGAGTCCTGACAAACCCATTGGTGGAGCAACATAAAAGGTAGCCCGGAGGTTATGGTGGGGTCCTGGCAGTCTGCACAGATCCCAGATCCTCTGCACTGAGGCTTCAGAAGCTAAAGAGCTGATTTCACCGCTGACCTACTCTCTGTGTTTCTCTCTGTGTGTCTGTGTGTGTCGTTAAATACCAGTGTGCTCAGGTAACCCTTCCTCTCTGCTGCAGCCCTCTGTGGAGGGGTTGCCATGGTGACAAATTTTTGGCCTAGATGTCCAGGTAAATTAAAGGCTAAAAAAAAAAAAGAGAGAGGGAGAGAGAACGATGGGTCAGGAAGGCTTCAGAGAAAACTCATAAATGTGAATTATATATATTTTTCTTGGAGGTGAGCTCCAGCTTTTAACTGGAAGAGTCAAATATTTAGAGTTATTATTATTACGGGTCATTTTGTAGATTACACTTAAATCTCTCATTATCAGCGGTGGAATATACTCACGTACTGTACACATTTGAGGTACTTATACTTTAATTTTCTTCTCATGCCACTCCACTACATTTATCTGACAGTTTTAGTTACTACTTACTTTACAAATTAAGATTTTTGCACACAAAACATTTAATGGTTTAATGACATGAAAGGGAGTTTACGTTCTATAATTACACATACTGCATATTGCACACGTTTGTAAGGCTAATTCTGATATTTTTTTAGACTAAAAATTTTAGATTCTTACTGTCTTTATAGGCAAAAAATGAATAAATGAAATAAAATGTAATTTAGTGTTCTCCACCAGAATAACATACCTGCTAGTATACAGAAACTCTGAGACAAACTTTAAGCCATAATGTAGGAGATACAATTTTCAGTGTGAATAATGCATGAATATGTTACTGTATTTTCAAACTTCAGTTTATATTTGACATTTTTATTTATAAGACGAGATGCATCAAAAAAGCCCATCTTAGGAATTTATCTTAAGAATGTGGACACCTTATATGTGTAAAAAATAAGAAAAGAAAAATAAATAAAGAAAGAAAAGGATATGAAATATACAAGATATTTATCTGAATAGTCAGTTAGAATCGTCTGGTAGATTGAATTAGAAATACACTCATCTGGCTTTAAAACACACAACCAAAAGATTATCTTCTGCATTTTAGTTAAGTTATTATATATGTACAATATTATATTGTTAAATACTGTTTCTGCATTATGCAAGTAGGTCTCATATTTTTTATAATTGTATGTTTAACTGTCCCATACTAATAACTTTTATTTGCAATTAGGAGGGGGGAACAAAAACAAAATATTAAACTTTATTTATCACTAGTTTGAATCACCGCCCGGCTCGGCAGCCATCGAAGTGACACAAATGAAACGCTCCGCTATCATCACTACTGCGCTGCAGGTGCGAAAAGGTGAAAGTGTTTGGCTAGAAAAAAGGTCACTTTCGCCTAAAATGCCGCAGTTTTAAACTTTAAAGTGGCGGTCGAAAGAGGACAGAGAGAAGAAAATTGGAGCGAGGTGTTTCCGAACTCGAGAAATGTGATTGTTTCGTTGTTTCATCCGTCGTGGTCAGGACCGGAGCGGGAAGATGAGCAAGCTAGCAAGCTAACCTAGCTAGCAAGGAGGAGCTAACGGCTAACGGTAAGTTTGTTGCTTGTGTTTTTAGCTAACGGTTGGCTATTTAATTAAGCTAATGTACTTATGCTGTGGTGTCTACAGGTTTGTTGTTTGAATTTGTGAGTTTTGTGTTGTTCTCTCATCAAATCTACTAAATACGGTTGTATTTATGATTGGCAGTAGGTCTGCAACTAACCATTGTTTTTATTTTTTATTAACTGATTAGCAGTTGAGTCTATAAAATGTCAGGAAAAGCGGGAAAATGCCTATTGCAATAGAGAAAGTAAAAAAAAAAAAAAAAAGAGGTATATAAAACTAAAATAAGAACAGAAGTGAAAATAGAAAGTATACAAGAGCTATTAAAGACACAAATTACAAGGAAAAAGTGGTAAAATTGTTGCTCTTTGTCAACTGACTGATTAAGTTTTAATTGATATGTAGTTTCTTTTGTGCATCTATTGCATTATCATTATAATTACAAAGTTAAAGTATGTTAATCTTCATATATAATAAAATGTGTATTCTTGTTTGTGTTTGTACAAAACTGCAACAACTAGTAGATCAATCCAGCCTTTTTCATCATCGATTTATTGATTTGAGTCATTTTTAACAAAGGCAAAATTCTGGTTTCAGCGTCTCCAATGTGAATATTTGCTGGTTTCCTCAGTCTTTAGAGTCTTTTCTAGATAAAACGGCGAGTCTAGAAAATAATCAGCAGATTAATTGATAATGAAAATAATTGTTAGTTGCAGCTCTAGGTATGTCTCTCCCGGCTACCACCTGTGTTTGGTTTAGAGTTTTTGTGAGTGTTTGTTTGATTTTCATAACTGCTGCACTCAGAAAGGCCACTGAGGGGTAAACCCTACTTCAGCTCTCTTAAAGTTGCTTTTTATTTGATGAATAGGCTTTGTGTGAGTCGTCGTGACCTTTCCGCTGTGCTTTCTGTTGGCACTTTTCTCACCTTGTCCATGTGGTTTCCTTCAGGCTCTCTAGTTTCTCTTTTACAGTGAAAAGACATGCTGCTCAGGTGAAGTGGAGACTCTGAATAGTCCAGAGATGAGAGAATATGTCCATGTTAGCACCCCATCAGCCTGGGGAAGTGTGGCGCGTTTCTTTACCTTTTTACCCATGCATGCTGGGATAGGTTCAGAATCGGTATGTGAACACATACAAGGAATATGACTCTTGCTCTCAGTGTTAAATTCTGTGTGTAACTCAGTGTTACACACAGAATTTACAGAAAGATAGAAACCGACATGCAGCTACAAACAGGGACGACAAAGCTGAACCAAACTGCAACAAAATCTGTTGATATCCTGCCTTTGACAACTGAATTAGGCCACTTATGAAGTTTTCTTTGGACTAAAAATGTAACCTTGACAGTGGCAGGTGATTACTGTTGGTCTTTTGCTGCCAAACTCTAATGGGAGTTCTGTCATCATGCGTTATGAAGAGCAGATCAGTTATCAGCAAATCACTTCTTTAAATCATGCGTATGGCCCATATTGTCAACATTTTTACACTTTTTGGAGCATTTGATCATAAACCTTAAGAGAAACGGAACAATCCTATCAAACTTCATCCTTGGCTGAAAGTGTTTTGAAGTAGCGTTAAAAATGTAGAGAAGAAAAATACAAAGAAGCGGTGAATAATTATTCAGAAGCGTTCAGCTAAACCACTCCAGTCTTTTGGACCAAGTCCGAGTCAAGCCTCAAGTCTTTAAGACGTGACTTTCAAGACAAAAGAGTTTATCAATGCTGGTATAATTACAATAATGGCCAAAATCACACCAGATACTTTGAAATAGAAACGAGGCATTTAACGTCCAGTTATAGGTGAATGAATCATTGGTCACATGACAACCAGCATCAGTGCTGATCCAGGGGCATCGTCATTAGTTGAGTGCGCATACAGACGTGTTGTGCGGGTGGGATGAAAAATATATTATTTCTAATAATTAATACAGTAAACGAATGAAAACGATAATAACTGTTAGATATTTAATCAAAACAAAAAGGAGCTCTTTTAATAAGTGAAAGCAGGAGCTAGCACATAAATAAATGATGCGAGTCAGAATCATTTTCATGGCTGCAGGGAGGAAAATAGGCGATAAACTGTATGCTGCAGAGGAGGAGAAACTGTTGAGCTACTCGTGTAGAGACTCATTTTTTTTCTCTCATCTGAGTTTAGAGTTTTGGAATTGTTGCGTGCATCCTGGTTATGTTATTGATTATTCATAACAGTTTGGCAGAGCTCCAAAAGGCCAAACCGCATTAAGTGGAGCATTTTTCAATATTTATGGGTCACCAAGTTGAGTCGAGTTTTTAGGCAGTTTTTTTTATAATTTTATAATATTTTATTTACCATCATCATTGTTTATTTTATTCTATTTTTGTTATATCAGCATTTTACTGCTGATTATTTTTTTAATTAAATTTTATTTTGTTAACATTTTACTATTACTTTGTTTAGTATTTCATAATAAAATGTATTGTCATTTTTATTGCTTGTGTTATCTTTTATTATGCTTTTTCGGTTGTTTTAGTGTGCATTAGTCTCTGAATCCATTATTAACATCTTATGTTTTGTCGGTCGCTCGTAAAGCAATTTGAATTGCATTTGATTTGTTTGAAAGGTGCTATAGAAATACATTTGATTGTTAGTCGAGTCTAATAAGTCCTAATTTTTGTGTCTCAAGTGTACCGCTGTGGTGCCTGCAAAGTGTCTTTCTGAATCATTTTTTAAAACAATGTCCAGCCGAGTCATTCTAAAATCTATCCTCTCAGTCCAGAGCTTCATTAAAGTAACATGGAGGGTTTACCTGACCCACTTTGAGAATGATAATTCACAGTCGGGCAAAGTGTCTGTCTGCCTGATTATTGTGAAATCTAAAAATAGAACGACTCAATTAAAACTAAACCAATGACAAACAAAAGGTGTTTTGAGCCACTTTAATAGCAGAATCCAGGCAAACTCCAGCTAATTAAAAGACAGTTTGAGCCCAAGTCAAGTCTTTCATCCTGCTCGAAAAACAAAAGTATCTAATGGCAGACTTGCCCACTATGTTCAGCCTGGCTGTATATTGTTTTTCAGCAGGAGATCAAGGCTTTTGATGCTGTTGTTCAAGTAATTAAACCTATCAAGGTGTGAATGCAATTACTATGAAGCAGACTTTAATCAGATTTTCTTTGAAGCGCTCTCCCCGTCTGTTGCACTCCATCCACAGTATCTATCCAACGCTCTGTCTGACTATTCAGAGAGGCTTTATGTCTGTTTAGAAACCGGGTTCGCTGTGCACAAGATCTGGGTCATTTTATACCAGGAAGTCGAACTTTTTTTTGGCTTCTTACATCACTGAGAAACTTTCATACGAATGAACGGCGCCCCGCCTCCAACTCTGTATCCGGTTCTCTTTATGAATCCATGGTGAGCAGTGGTAAAGGACCCCAGCACCTTGCTGAGTCGTCCTGCCCAATGCCTGTCAATTGTTCCTCATTTACCTGGCTAATACTGCCACCTTGTGGGAATTCAGTACACCATTTATTAGCAAATTACCAAAGACATTGAAATATGTCAATTCTGATATGTTCACACTCAAAGCCTATCAAGCGTTTTTGACACATTTGTGAAAACGGGGGTGTTTTGACTTCCTGTCTTAGTCTATAAACCATCTGATTATTAAAACAAACACATTTGTTGAGTAAAATGTATTTGAATATTACCTCAAAGTTGTACTTTAGTACAGAACTTGAATAAATGTTACTTTTTGTCTTTTTCTTAAGTTTATTATTCAAAGCTTTATTATGGGAGAGGGAACAGGAAGGTCCTTTATTTAATCAGTCTGAAATGGGACTCCACCATGATTAATTTTTGCCTTCATTTGACACCAAAGGGGAACCTGAGTGGTGGCGTCCTGGTGTGACCTTATTTAAGAAAAGTTAACCGGTGCCCCCTTTGTTAATTCTGGCCCTGACACCTCAGAGAGTCTGTGCACGGCTCTGCTGTCCCCTCACTTGAACCGGTGTCCCTCTTCCTGACATCTGGCAAATTTTAGGTTCTCTTCTGCCTTTTTTTTGAAGTTCTCTTACACCTGTCTTTTCCTCTTGCTCTGTGGGTAATTGCCGCTGCTCTGTGTGATGTATGTGCTGTTACTGTATGTGTCTGCAGCAGCGGCTGCATCCCGATTCATTATTCAGCTCTCCTGGCCAGACGCAGCAAGCAAGCAGCTGCTCCTGCTGTCACCGGTCAACCAGGAGTCCATGAATCTATAATTACTCTGTCAACTCCGTCTGTCTCCCTGCCCTTTTTCCCCCCTTTTCTCTACTTACTCTGTATTTTTTCCCTCTGTCTTTCTACTGTCTGTCTCTCTGCTTTGTCTGTCAGTCACTCAGCCTGTCAGCCTGTCACCTCTCAGTCTGTCCTCCTTTTCTTACCTGGACAGGGTTTTCTTCTTTCTTCCTCTCCCAATGCTTTTCTCCCTTCACTGCTCTCCATGTTTGTGTTCCACATCTGAAAGGAATGAATATTTAGAGGGTAAAACATATAAAAAAACAGATTTTAATTCAGGAAAATGGCAGTAAACTTTCTGCCCATACATTCATCTTTTTCCCTTCACCTGTCCCACCCCTCTCCATAATTGCATCTTCTCTTTTCAGGGTGTGATTTGTCTCTCGCTGAGGTGTGACTTAGTGTGTTAATAATTACCCCACCACCTATAGAAAGGTGCTGAGGATGTCGGCGCACAAACGATGCTAAATGAGATTCCAGGAGAGGGAAACCAAGGCTTGAGCGTACATCATGCTGATATATTTTTCTATTACCCACCTGTGGCATGGTATATATGTGTGTGTGTGTGTGTGTGTGTGTGTGCAGTAAAGTGAGGGTGAGTCCCTCAAGGGCAAAGAGAAGACATTCTAGAGCATTATGGCATGCACGGGAGCATCTCCAGGCCCAGCAAGCGCTATCTTTAATTTATCGCTATGTTTTATTTACCAGCCAGTCAGTTCAGGCCTCCAAGCAACAAACAAGGCTCTGTATTGAGTAGTGTACAGCGTCATGTCCACTCTACCCGTCTGTCAGCATGCAGCTCTGTACTCATGTCTATTTTTATTTTTCTTTCATTATACCAGGAGAGTTTGAGCTAGAGAAACTCCTGTTTTCTTTCTTGTTTCTTCTCTTCGATCCTGTTTTGTGGTGCCCCAAACATCTACTTACAGGGTTTGTGCAAAGTCTTGAAATTTTGGAAAATTCTTAATTTTAACTATGTTTTCAAGGTTAGGAACATTCTTGAACAGGAATATACTCCTTGAAAAATGCTTGATTTTCAACATAATCTGGTGTTTCCTCATCAGCACAGTCACTCATGGAAACCAAAAATCTTTTAATATTTGAAATGAAACGATCCCGTCGTTTGTCGTCTCCTGGTATTTATAGTAACAATTTAGATGTGGTGATAAAGGCTTTGAGAGTCTGCAAATTTTTGGTTAAGGTGTCTGAAAAGTGCTTGAATTTTACTCTTGAAAAGCTGTACGAACCCTGTACTTACTCCCTCTCCCTGGAGATCCTATTATCAGGTGTCATAGTGTGCATGACATACAGCCCCTCTGACCCTGAACACACACACACACACACACACACACACACACACACTGTCTCATTAATTCATGGCCTTCAACTCAGGATTGAATTACAGCCGGTGCGAGTGCAGGATTTACTTTGACAATATCCTTTGTTGCGGACACACGCGCACAAACACGCTCACTCAGATCAGCTGCGTCTGCAGTGTTTCACCACACATGCATACACAGCACTGCTCATGATATGCTATCAAGTGTTTGCTATGCCACACTTTGCTCGCTGGTATTCATAATTCATCGCCACCGTTGGTTTATCTGCTGAAAGTGTCAGAGAAACATCTGCATTCACTTTTTTTTTTTTTTTCTGGATTCCTTTTCATCCCTCGATCAAATGCTTCCTCTCCTCAGCTGCTCAGGGAGAAGTGTCAAGCCCACGTAGTCGTATTGAATTACGGATACACACTACAGTGCATTCCCACAGACGTGCGAGCGCATGATTAAAATCCAATGCGTATAATGACGGTGCTCAGATCAAAGGCAGTTGTAATGGGGTGCAGGCCCTTTAAGAGAGACCGAACGGGGAGGGCTCTGCATCCATAAAACATGAGTTTACTCAGTGGCCATGCTAAGACATGGTTAGGAGCTCCTCTGCACTCCAGCGTGCTCTCATACCCAGCACGCACAGAGCATCCCTGTCCTGCACAACGCCTCACACACATGCTGACACAGCTCTGCCAGAAGCCGAGACATGGACGCACAGAGAAGAAAGGGATAAAACTGGAGCGAGGGAAGACAGGAAGCAAGGAGAAGAAACAACGGTAGAAGAAGAGAGTGAATGGAGAAGAAGAAAGAAGGCGTAAAGAAGATAAGAGAGAAAGTGACGGCGCGGTAGAGGACAGGAAACGGGTTCATCGAGGCAGAGAATGGGCAATTCCTCCTTCCCAGGCATGTCCCCTCTCTCTCCGTCCATTCTGTAGTTGCAGGTATTTCTAACTTGAGTGCCCTTCTCTGACGCGCTGGGGGTGCTGGGAAACTACCGCTGTTTACCTCCGCTGTGCCTCTCTTCTTCAGTGTGATGCTGCTGTTGCTGCGGTCTTTGCCTGCATGTTTTTGAAAGATGCATTTGATATCACTTTACAGAGTTAAAGTATGTCTTTGGTGCTCACTCAGTACTTTTTAAAAATAAAATCTCCTGCAGAGATTTCTGCAGTGTGTGTGTGTGTGTGTGTGAATACAATATAAAATCTGGGACACGGAGCTGAAGCGTCTTCTAAGTTTTTTGTTTTTTTTAAATTTGAGATGAAGCCTCTGCTTGAGTAACTGTATCCTGTTGCTGCAGCCCATTTGAAATACATTAGAAGTGTCTTTGCAATGCATTTTAGTGCCGATATTGACGGGATGGAGAGTCTGAGAGGGTTGGGTGTGAGTGTCTGGTGGTGTCGGTTGCGTCTGGCAGCAGCACTTGTTTACTGCCTGTGTGGATGGGAGACTGTTGATGTTCTGGCTCTGCGGTTGGCATCTGAGGCAGCATGAAAGAGGGCTATTGATGGATGTACAGAGGCTGCCATTGGTCAGAGAGATGGACAGAGTGATGCAGACAATGCTGCTAGTTAAGTTTAAGTTAATGGAGTGATGTAAAAATATAGAAGCAGCCATGTCCATTACTTCTAATGCTCAGCATGAGGACATGGCTGCTTCTATACACACAGCCAGCTGGAACGACATAATCTAATTTTCATCATGGACATATCGAACTCAAAAAGGGCTTCAATCTTATTTTTCAAATATTAAAGTGGGTGAAACATTTAGTCGGTTTTGTCCTCCTCTTTTTAAAATCTGCATCGTTACATTTGAGTCACAGAGCTGAGCTCCGTTTTTCTGAAAGGTAAATCCCTGACTAGGTCAAAAAAAACAATTCCCCTCGTAGATGTGATCGGTAGGTTCATGATGGCTACTATTCACAGCTACTAACTTTGAGTGGCTTCCCACCTCAGCTGAACAGTGTCTTGGGGGAAACCCTGTAAAGTGTTTAACTATTCACGTCTCTGAAAATAGCCTTTTTTTTTTTTTGTGTGTAGGTTTTAATAACACAGTTTTCACAATGTAAACATTTTACACATTGGACGTTAAGTGGTTTCATATGCAAACATTTCTGGTTGGACTTGGGAACCTTTGTCGCATGATTTCACCCCCTTTCTCTCCTGTTTCCTCTCTCTGTATACAGGTGTAAACCTACCCCCCCAAAGAAAAAACTTGAATTAATTGAGTCAATATGAAATATTGCCCAGCCTTATCCCTGACTGTCTTTGAAAAACCTGTTTAACAACACTCATCGCTTTTTAAAAGCTCAGACACTTTTAAAGGTCTGCATTTGCATTTTCCAAGCTGTGCCCGTTGTACCATGTGAAGCTAAATTGGAAGTTTTCTGCATTTGTCTATATTAAGCACTTTCCCTTGTTCTATATTTTCATACACAGTAATGCGTATACAATTCGTACAAGACGAGGAAGGAGTGTATGTGCTGGCTACCATCTTTGTTTTGATTAGTAAATGGAGTTACAATCTGGCAAAGGGGTTAAAAATCATTCTTATCATGCAGCCGATGGAATATTTATTTATTTTAATCCAGATGGAGAAAACATCTGGAAGAGTCTTTAAGGATTCTGGAAATACCTTCATCACGGTGTGGTTTTCAAAGATCATCATCATCAAGATCAGATAAATGAGAGGCACAAACTGGTGCTACTGCAGACTTAACAGACTGTAGGCTGGTAAAATGGTAGAGTGCGAAATGGAGGTCTTCTCTATCTTTAATCAGTATTGATTTACATGATACCCTCCTCTCGTCTGCGTCTAACACACTCTCACTGCACAAATCTGTGTTGGAGCGAGAAAAGACTTGAGTTTCTTGAACATTCTGGGAGATAGGATTGGAAAAATACCAGCTATCTTAAAATTCAGTGTAGTCGGATATGATGCCTGTCACATTCTGCATGCTGTCTCACTCGGAAATCGCTGAGAGGATTAAATCTGAACAGAGCGTTTTGAAACACAGACTGTAGAGTTGCCCTTGAACAACTCAAACTTATCTCTTTTGTGCTGCATGACTGTGTGAGTCATGTCACCTTAATGACATGCCAGAGCCCTCCCCAGCTCCCCAGGAGGGTTTGAGAGGGGGCGGGTGGTGGTGGTGGGTAGCAGATGAAGCGTGTTGGAATCAGAAGTGACTGGGGAGCAAAAGAGACGGCGTAGAGGATCTGTCAGGGAGCCGAGGAGCGGCAGTTTTCCCATGTCAGCCTGATCAAACTTGTTGACATCTGGAAGGAGATAGAAGAGAGGCAGAGAAAGGGAGGAAGAGATGAAGGGCAGAGAGAGGAAGCTGCAGAGCAGAGGATGCCGACATCAGAGGCCTGACTGATGCGAAGCCACCAGGTGAGGGTGAGCCGACTATAATATTGACTCGGGGATGTCTTTTCTCCCAGGAGCTGCTTTGCTCTCTGACTTTTAGAGACTCTGCTGCCGTTTCATCCGCCATGTTGCTTTTTCCTTTGACTTCTTTTATAAGTCAAAACAACATTTTTCGAGAAAGTTGCTTTCACACGCTGAGACTGCAGACACGCAAAACGCAGCTTTCAACACCAGACAAATGGCTTCATATTAAAACGTTTACACGAAGGAACTTTAACCTGCTGACAGTTCAGACCTCATCCTGAATCCTGGATCCATTCTGCCTACAGATTATTTTCACGATCCATTATCTATAATTACAGATACCGTCATAATTGACTGTGGATTAAAGTAACATTCTAAAATAGCTGTTTTTAAAGTCCAGTTGATTAATCATCAATAGACATTGATTTTCAGTCAACAGACTTAATTAATTCTGTACAAATTCTTCCATTTGGCTGCTGTAATGACTGCAGTTTCGGCCTGCTGTTGTGCAGAGGACACCCAGTCATGACCGACAACGTCTTTGAATAGTAAAAGCCAAAAAACATTAATTCAGTCATTGTTTTTATTGTCTTCTCGGGCTAAAAGAATGGACATTTAAAGAACACCTTTTTAAAAAAAATTTTTATTAAATGTTGCTAGCTACAAAATCAGAGTTCCTTGATAAGTTATAACTTAACGTGTATGAAAATCTACACAACACAAGCACAATGACAAATAATCGCGAAACACAAAATAATGGAGAAAATCGATGTACCAAGAATCATTGCTTTTCTTTAGCTTTGTCCTAATTTGTGCATTCTAATTGTATTTAGTATGTACAATCTTTATTGTAGGCTAATATAGTATTTTTATTAGTATCTTTTTATACTAACTGTTACAGTTTGTATACAATAAAGGACATACTTTCCCTTTTACTAACAGGAGATAATACTGTACGTTTGCTGTCGGATGTCAGTCAAACTGCGACGTCAAAAAATAAAGCAAAATGTTTTTCCAAAGATTTAACTTTTTTTTTTTTGGCCTGTAGCTTATCCCATCTGGTGAAGGGCTCATTGCATGGGTGGAATATGATCTCAATCAAAAATGTAAAATGAAAGTCTCCTTCAAAAATGATCTCTTAGGTCATCAGGGTCTGTCTGTAGCTGTGTCATCTGTTGGCAGCTGTGAAGCGTGTCTGCATTTCCCAGCGTGGAGTTTGAACACACAGCTTGTGTCTCACAATGTCTTCATGAAGTATAGGTTCTCCTGTTTGAAGGGGAGCTAATGGTTCTTGGGACGAGTGCAGGCTGAGAGCAGAACCTGTGGGGCTGGCACAGATTCAGGTGCCTGTTCAAGGACACTTCCTAACTCTGCTCACTCTTCATTCCTGCAGCCTGTTTGGCAAAAACTGCTCCAATGTGATGACATGGAAACTTGTTTCATTGATATCTAATGAGGTATATAGATGTAGTTATTTATATTGTTGGACGATATTGTCGTAGAGGACTTGGCTGCAGCTTCAGGTGCGATCTGAGGATAAAGAGTTGCGACAGGGAAAGAGACTTTTAGTTTTGGTGTCTAATTAAAGAGCCTTGGCCTTCCCTTTCACAGAAAGCAATGAAACATTGACGACACATCACAGCAGAGAGTTATTAACAATAAATCTCAGGTCATTTGGCGCCCTCGGCTCCGTAAAGCTGACCCAGGGTAATGTGTGTGGATGTTGTTTAATTTATTCAGTGAGGCCTCTGGAACTACGAAGGCTGATCCAAAAACTCAATGATCAAATTCATTCATAATAAAAAAAAAAAAAAAAAAGCACTTTTGCACTTTTTGCAAGTCGTGTCTGGTAAAAAGCATGTAGAGTCCCTCCACATTTTTTATACGACACTCAGAATATCTTTCCATCCACATAAAATTTTTACTGATTTGACCTGCTTTGGCCCCCCGGGTACATCTGACTTATCACTTACGAGACTGCTAACAAATTCCTAGGTAATTCCTATATTTTTAAACCTGGGCCTTATTTTTACATATTTTTCGGTCTAAATGGTCCAGTAGATCGCCTTCGCTGGCAGCCGCGAAAGTAATCCTTGCAGGCAATTGCGCCCGTGAAAAGTACGTCCACTGAAAGTGCTTGTTTTTGCCACTGACTCTGGCTCAGACTGTTATTCAATTTGTCTGACAACATTATGGAAAGGATCCCTACAGAGAGACCGTTTTGTTAAAGAGTAAGATCCTTTTTGTTTAACCAGGAACAGAAAGTCTCGCTCAAGGAGAAGTCTCGCTATGAAATCTCACGAGATGTTGAGCTGTTGCAGGAAGACAAAAGGATCTTACTCTTTAATAAAACAGTCTCTCTGTAGGGATCCTTTCCATAATGTTGTCAGACACTTAGAATAACAATCTGAGCCAAAGTCAGTGGCAAAAAAAAGCATTTTAGTGGACGTATAAAAATACAGGAATTGCACTCTTCCAGCTCATGTTGCTACAGTTTCTGTTTTGCTCTTTTTCCTTTAACGTGCTGCCATCTTTTACCTTAGACTCGAATTTCCTCTGGCTGATTCACAAAACACTGACAACACAGTGAAACGTGAGGACTTTGGAAAGGGAATAGAGGATAATTCAATAGGAGAATATGCTTATTGTTGTTGGAGGACAGGTGCTGATGACTGTCATATAGTATTGCTTGCACAAGGAGATTTTTCTTTTTAATAAAATAACCAGGCAAACCCTTCAGTATGAAGATAAATGATATGCAGTAGGCTTGGAGGAAAAATGAATTTTGCTAAAAAAGAAAAAGTAGTCCAACAATAAAAAGTAGAAAAGTGAAGCAGCCCTTTTTTGTCTTTTTTTTTTTTTTTTTTTTTTTTTTTTTTTTTTTTCAGGGTCTGTGTCATCAGTATTTTTGTATTCCAGCCTCCAGAAGCTCAGTACAAGACAAGTGGAAGAAAAATGGAGGGAATAAGCGGAGAGAACCTTTCTCCTGGAAGGGACCATGGCTGCTTTTCTCTAATAGATCAGCTTAATTGGAAACTACTGCGTCACATTTTTCTCAGCAGCAGCCGTTCCCAGTTTCTTCTCCAGCTGACAGTTTCTGGACATAAAGTGCGGATAATGACCTCAGGTCTGCTAATGTGGGCGCTCTGGCAGTGATCATTTAAAC
Source organism: Maccullochella peelii (assembly GCA_002120245.1). NCBI lineage: Eukaryota > Metazoa > Chordata > Actinopteri > Centrarchiformes > Percichthyidae > Maccullochella > Maccullochella peelii. Next base: position 274,121 of record LKNJ01000485.1, on the reverse strand, counting down.
TCCTCTGCACCAGCGAAGGGCCAGACACTACACAACACATCTATCACAATTTTCACACCAAGTATACATTATTTTATTAAATGATCGGCGCACACACATGCAGACACACACAGAGTCCTAATCATTGGCCAATAGCTCCGTAATATTGACATTACTGACAGAGCACATGCAGCTTTCTGTTGGTTCTCCATATTTGTGTGTGTATTTGCGAGTGTGTGCTGTATTGTTAATCCTTTTTACCACATTAGAGGAGGCGTCTTTGTCTGCTGAGGTTTTAAATTTGATTTTTATTGCATTTCTTCTTTATTAGACGAAAGGATGGGTGGGGGGGGGGTAAAATAAAACATCTGGTAAACTGGATGATAGTGGGTTAAAATAGTATCTCCAACCCCAAACTGATACATCACTAGCATTATTTTTCTCAGGCTTGGTAAACAAGACGAGATACAGCTGTTTACGTTAACTGAGCAGTACTCACCGTGACCAGGAAATTGACTTTGACATGTAAAATTGGTGAAGTGCCTCTTTGAGTCCCACCAGGGACTTGTTACATTTGTACAGCACATTTATCTGTCTCAGAGCAGACATTTTTACTCGTCTAACACACCTATAACTATTAATATTAATAATTGCTGCATTCTATTTAGCTCTGTCAGTCCAGGTTCCTGCTATTGACATATACATGCTGGCTCACTGGGACAGCATACTAAATGGAGCCATTGTTAATGTTCTTAGTTACACCTTTTCTTCTCCTGCTTTATAAGGTCAAAATATCTGCCGTGAATAAAGTTTTATTAACATTTTAACAGAGATGAAGTCTCTTCTCTCAGCTTAGTGGACTGGAATGAAGGTATCCGTCATTTTGTTCTGTGTTGAAGCTCATAAAGAAATTCTGTATCTCTTGTGTCTCCACTTGACAGAACGTCTGCAACAATTAACTGTTGTACTTTAAAGACTCCTCTGAAGCAGGTCCACGGTCCCTGTGTGCACTGCTTATTGAACGTTTGATTCCCAGCTCGTTGGACACGGCAGCCAATCGGCTTCTCAGGCTGCGGCGTTCACTGCAGCAGTGGGTAGATTTGAGAGCAATATTAAACGCACACATTGTTTTTGCACGCATGCTCTTGCTTCTTTCCATCAGTTTCCCAGTAGCCCTTTTGGTTTTGTACGAGACGTCTCTGGATGAGTTGTTTGCTGTGCTACATAAAAGCATGGCCTGGTTTTACCTCAAATGGACTTTGTAGTAGCTTTTAAGACACCATAGGAAAGGCATTTAGAATTGTCATGTGGTTTGGGATTTTGCAATGTGTGTGTATATGTGTGTGTGTGTGTGAGGAGGTTACTTCAAGGTCTTGTGGTGTTTCTGGTGCAGTGGGAAATACATTCAGAGTCTAATTTGACAACTTTCCCTGACAGACTGAATCACAGATATTCATCTTGCGATTTATTTTCTTACAGCTGTAACGCTTTGCCCTTGATAAGAGATTTCTACGGTGGCCCTGTAGGTTAGAACACAACATTATAACAAATGTTATACAAATGTGTTTCGTGAAATGTTGTTGTTTTGACCTTCAGGGCCACCGTAGGTTGCTATTTCAGTGACATCTCTGGTAGAGAACAGCCTCAGATGGCATTACTGTCACACATTATGGCACAAAGAGCAGCTTCCAGTGTGCACCCTGTCACAGGTACAAAACCTATACTCCTGTGACAGAGGAGAGAGGCTGTACTACCTCTGTGTGCGTTTTGTTTGTTTATGCTGTAAGATTGGTTTGTGGTACAGGCACAGTTGGCGCCACACATTGTCTCACATATTACCCGTCTACTATGAATTGTGCATGCTGGGTGCGTAGCCCGAACAGCTCAGACATCACTAGGGATATCAAGTCTTATTTGCTCAAATTACAGGATTATATTGCGTGAATGGGAGCTCCAGTTTGTAACTTGAATCACATACAAATTGGCTTTAGACGTGACATTGAGTCTAGATTTGTTACCCAGGACCAATAAGCTTCTATAATAACACCCCTGCTGGAACTGAATGAAATGTATGATTAATTTTTTTTTTTTTTTTTAAGATTTGGCATCAGTTCAACATGCACAGGGCCCGACAGATATCATGGAGAATTGTACTTTGTGAGAACACAACATAGAGTTAAGGAGGCTGAAAGCTGTGTTTCACTGCCCTCTCTTGTCGAAAGTTTCAAGTCTGTTTCACCTCCTCTGATGTCATCAGAAGTAGGCTTTGTTGCACCTGTAACCACACCCAACAGTGATGTCACGGTGCACTGACCACACCCTGGAGTACAGTAATGCATCACCGCAGCAAGGTGAGAAGTGAGCGCTGGTGCTAAGTTGCTTTTTAGCCATGCTAGTGGCACGGCTCTGAGGATGGCAGTCTGTCTGTTGGTGGTCCACCACTTTGGTCCAGACTGAAAAATCTCAACAACTACTGGATGGATTGCCATGTAGTTTGGTACAGACATTCATGGTCCTCGGAGGATGAATCCTAATGACTTTGGTGATCCCCTGACTTTTCCTATAGCGCCATCATCAGGTCAAAATTTTAACCTGTTCAATACTTTGGTTTATGACCAAATACCTGCAAAACTAATGACATACCCATCAGCCTCAGCTGTGCTTTGTGTGTTGTACCAATTAGGAAACATTAGCATGCTAACAGGCTAAACTGAACATGGTAAACATTGTATCTCACAGAGCTGTTGGCATGGCTGCAGACTCTTAGTTTTGTTAAATAATGTTGACATTTTAACAAAGATAAAACGATGTTGTTTTATAGGCAAACAACAGCAAAAATCTGATGTATATTCACGTATCTCTGCATTAAATTCAGGTTGTTGATTTAGATTACAATTCCCACAGCCTGATAACTGTTTATTTTGCTCTGCATCAGTCAGCACCGTGGTGTTTGTCCAGCAGCTAAAGCTGATTACTATTGCTGAAAAAACATCCAGTGTAGCATCACAGCTGTATAAAAAAGACTGTAGTGTAGAAGGACAAATGTGATAACCAATGATATAATAATATGAAGGAATGAATTCAATATGTGTAGGCACTGCAGTATCAAAACACAGCTGCTAGCCTGCCGCTAACACTCCTCCCTAACTCACCAGAGACGCCTTAACTCACCTTTACTTCTGTTTCTGCTTCTGTGTATTAACTTCACAGTAATTTGAGAGCATGATTTGGTCAATTGTTCGCATGAATTGTGAAAACCTGTGATCCTGACACAAGTGATGTTTAAAGTGACCTGTGATCATCTGTTGTATTTTAAAGTTTGACTGTAAATATAAAAACGCTCCACCTCCACGTCCTGAGAGGTTTACAATCTGTGCACACGAGCCTGCAGGCATCATGTGTGTTTCAATGTGGAAACGTGTGTGAGCTGGTTGTATTTATGCCTGTGCTATGTGACAGCTCTGACCCCCCCCCCCCGGCTCTTTGTTATCTCATCACAGCTTTGACACGCGTCCTCTGAAGGCAAACATAACAAACGGCGCCCGGCCGTGCTGATGACTAAATTACAGTGAACAACGCTTAACAAGCTACTCATTTGCTGATTATACAGAATGGTCCTTCTGAAACCCCGATCAGACACTCAGATGAAAAGCTTCTGTCTGGTGGAATAATGGGGTATCTGAAATGAGGAAAGAGAGGAGGAGGAAGTTATTGTATTACTGAGCTGGGCAAAATAGAAAAAAGTTTTCTCACAAGACTTTTTCATAACAGTTTTTTACACATATATATCAGAGTAGAAATCAATTAAATATTTCTGTTGACTCCCTTAAGCTTTCAATTCTCTAGTTGTAGATTCAGAAAGCTGAAACGATTAGTCGAGTAAATAAAATAAACTATTTTGATAGTGGAAAGCAACCATTCCCCAGTTAAAGCTTCTTACATGTCAGGATTTTCTGCTTTTTGTTTTTGTCATTATGATAAATACCAAGTAACTTGTGGTTTATTGATGTTCGTCAGACATAACAAGCATTCTGATTATGTCACCTTTCTCTTTAAGTAAATTGTGACAGCATTTTTCACTATTTTCTTACATTTAGTAGAAGTAAATAATCAGCAGATGAATTGAAAATGAAAATAGTTGGCCGTTTGTATCAGTGTGTTTTTTGCATAAAAAAAAAAGCAAAGGCATTTGTCATGTCTGTCAAGTCAATTTTATTTATATAGCCCAATATCACAAGTCACACTTGTAATTTACAATCTGTACAGCAGACGACACCCTCTGTCCGTAGACCCTCGAATCGAAGGAGGAAAAACTCCCAAAAAAACCTTCTTTTTTTTTTTAACAGGAAAGAATGGAAGAAAATTCATTCTTCTGTGTGTCTGAGGCTGTAACTCTGGCAGAAGCAGATAGTAACGCTACACTTTATTGCTGTTGTTACTCTGAGCGCCGCTCTGCTTGTTCCAGGAGGTGGATTTCACTGCTGGTGTGAGACTGTGAGCATTTGCACTCTCCATACTTTATTAGATGGTGATACTTCAGGTGATAAACCAAGTCTGTGGTGTTTCCCATCATTGTTGGCACAGTTTTTTGACAAAGAATATATTTTACCGATCTTTGGCCTGCTTTGCTTTTTAGGTTATTGTGCCTGTTTTTTTTATTTTTTTTATTTTTTTTTTTAAACATCCGTTTATTAGGGTTTCTTAAAAATACAATTACATATCTTATGTATTTGTTTTATTTATTAGTGAAAAACCCCCCCAGACAAAAGTCAGTGACCGGTCATGGGTTTATCTTATTGAAATAGTCTATCAAAGGTTGCCATGTCAAATTGAACATATTCACCTTTCCTCTCAGTGAAAATGAAGTGTAAGTGCTTCATCACATCTTTCAGCAGAGTTAAGTGGGCTGGTGGGTTTTTCTGTTTCCAGTTTAACAAACTTGGTCTTCATGCTAACAATGTGTTGTGGCTTTTTAGGTGTTGCTTTCTTTGCTGAAACTTGGCATTTTCTCTGAGGGGCCTTTCTATCCAACATTTCATACCAAAACAGTATAATAGCTAATGCAAGTTTGCTGTGCAAAAGTGCAAAGTCGTCTGTGTGTTCCTAAAGGTCTGTCATATGATTGACTAGGAGTAGCATTGTTTCTTTGTGCAAGCAACGTTTTCTACTGAAAGTATATAGAAGTTTCTCACTTTCCTATCGTGAGTCGATTTTAACGTATTGGCTGTAGTTCACTGGCCCAGAAAGACTTCAACATAAAAGAAACCGCTGTAAAATGACATTTCTGATATTCACAAACACTCTGACTATTCATTTTATCAGAATTTGATCCATGAGACGAAATAAAAATTGCGAAGTCTTGCAGATCTGTATCAGTAAATTATTTTCATGCCATTCGTGTGTGTGGGGAGCCTGCAGGACTCCCATATACTCTGTCGATTACTCAGTAGTGTGTAAAATGCTCAACCCAACACCCCAGAGATTCAAGCTGACGTCCTGCAGTCCCAAACTCAAAGATGCTCATTTCACGATCACATAAGACAAGAAAAGCAGCAAATCCTCAAATCGGAGAAGCTGGAACGAGAGATTTTTCAGAATGTTTGTTTACTTACTTACAATTAATTGATTATCAAATCAGTTGCCAGTCGATCGACTAATTGTCGACTAATCATATCAGTCTCGACACAATTTGTACTCTCGAATAAAATGGCGGACAGAAAATCTACTGCACGTTGCTTTGGATAAGAGCGTCAGAAAAATCCTTACAAGCAAACGACTTTGAACACGTGACACAGGTTTCATTGTAATGAACGGTGGTTTTATGGACCACTGGAGGGAATATTGTCACATGACGACATGAATCACCTCGTGGCGTTTGTGGCATTGAGAGAAGAGGGAGCAGATTTAAGAGGAAGACATATCTGCAAACACAGAGTGTGTGACAGAAGAGATGTCTATAAGCAAGCGCGATATAATCAGCAAACTGTTTGTTTTTGGTTTTTTTGGTCGTACTTTTCTGTCTCTTTCACTAGTCTTGCTTCATGTCTTGAGCGCGCGCGCGCACACACACTCACAGGCTGTAGGATCTCATCTCTGTGCAGCTCTCGCTTTCCTCAGCAGCCTTGGAGAATGATTTCATTGGGATGACAAGTGTGCCTCTCCCTCCATATTTCTGCCACCCGGGCCCCTAGCCTGGATCCAAAGGCAGTCTGCAATAATATAGGCCGTTTTTTTTTTTTTTTTCCCCCTCTCCCTTCCTCCTATCTCAGTCTACCCAATCTGATTTTAGCTCTGCTGAAAGTAGCATTTTCTTCCTATCATAACATCTCTAATGCTTACTTTCCCTTCTCTCTCTTACCTCTTTTCATTCCTCTCCGTCCACTAAGCAGAAAATGGGTCCAGTTGCCGTCGCGGGCCATTATCTGTTTGAGCTATCTATCTTGATAATTGACTAGTGGAGGAAAATGTGACGGCGATCGGTGTGACGCTAATACATTCTGCCAATTTGACACGTTCATAATCCGCCCGACTCGGCGGCTCGCGTTTCCACCCCGCAGCCGCCACGGGGAGGCGAGAGGTTTGACGTGCTGGAGCGCTGCAGCATCATGAATACACACAGCAGGCCGAGTGTGTGGGTGGGGAGAAACACTCGGTCTAAATTAGGCATCGGGAGCGTTTTGAGTGGGCACACAGGAAGAGGAAATTGGTCTAAACATGCATAGACACACACATTACAGAAACAGACACATGCAGATGGATATAGCTGTCACAGTGTGGACGTGTAAGCCCAGCTGCAGGAAATAAACTCCTCTTAACATCCCAACCAATTTGTTCTGTATGCTGCTGATTGCTCTTGCAGCAGTGAATCGCAGTGGAAGTGAATGACATGAATAGGCGGCATACTGTATATCTGAATCAGAAGTAGTAATTCCACCTGGCATGACATCCTTGTATGGCAACAGCACCAAATAACATGCAGGTAAATTTCTAAGAATACCTGAGGACATTAAAGGCTCAGGTTTGAGATTTGAAACTTCAGCCGCCTCCCAATACAATGGAGGGCAATGCAAATGTGTCTGTGCTGCTCACAACATTGATAGGTGACAGTTAACAATAATTCTCGCTGTCGACAGATTCATGAAAGTAGCTCCAGTGAAAACTTCTCTGGAAAGAGACATCACTATTGTATTTTTTAAATGTTATTTTTTGATTATTTGAGCAGCAGAAATACAAATCTATTCACTTCCATTGTATTGGGGTGGAGGCAGAAATCTTAGATACATAACATGGCCAAAAGTATGTAGACACACTAACTTTACACCCATGTGGCATTGTTGATCTTCACTCTTCTGGTTTCAGGCTCATTTTGTTTGGAACCTGCTGCAGGGATTTGCTCCCATTCAGCCACAAGAGTGTCAGTGAGGTCCAGCACTGATGTTGGGTGATCAGGTCTGGCTCCCACTCGGTGATCCAGTTCAACCAAGGTGTTGGATGGGGCAGAGGTCAGGACTCTGTGCAGGCCGGTCAAGTTCTTCCACACCAAATTGGGAAAAACATTTCTTTATGGAGCTTTGTGCTCGGAGGGATTGTCATATTGAAACAGGAAAGAGACAAACACAAACTGTTGTCTAAAATAGCATCATTTGCTTTAGCATTTAGGGCTGTAACTAATAATTAATTACATTATTGATCTTCAAAAGTCATGTTTTGTCCAACCAACAGCCTAAAACCCAAAGATATTCCATTCACTATCATAGAGGAGTAAGAAAACCAGAAAATATTTACATTTGAGAAGCTGGAACCCATTAATTTCTGCCATTTTTGCTTGAAAAATCACATAAATGATGAATTGATTATCAAAATTGTTGCTGATTAATTTTCTGTATATCCACTAATTGGTAAATTGACTAATTGTTGCAGCTCCTGTAGCATTAAGATTTCTCTTGATTTCCCATGAAAAGCAGCCCCAGACCAAAAGTGCACCAAAGGTATGTGGACAGGGGAGCCTGCATACTGCTGGCCCTATTGTGTGTCTCAAAACCTTAGCAGATAAACTATCTGCATAGCTAAGTGGAACAATGTGTTGTGAACTAATCATTTTCACATTAGAAAATGTTAAAGCAGCAGTTTGACTATATTATAAGGTAAAAAGTACATTATGAAAGCTTTAATGTAAGAAGTATATAGGGTTGATTACATAATGTAGGCGGCTGTAGGGAGTTGAGTTCTTTGTGAGCAAATCTCCTCAAACATGCAGCCTGTTTTAATATGTTGCCAGACATTTCCAGACGGGATAAAGGATCGTCTGAGTCACTAACAACATTTGCATAGTGCATCTTAAAGTGTTGCCAGAAAATGAGTGCACAAAAACTTCAAATGCAGCTGAAGCCTCTGCACAAACAAGCCCAACTCAAACCACTGTGTCAGCAGCGAAATGACACCGAGGTATTATCGCGTCCTAAGTGCTTGTATAAACAATAAACATGCATGTCTGAATAGCACAGCTGGAGTGGCGGTCTAATCACACAGAGGAGTCACTGCGACACAAACAAGCGTGGACGTGGTGGCGTTGTAAAGACCTTAGTGGAGGGAAAAAGAGGGGAAAAAGGCATGATAGAGTTGTAGCAGTCATTAAGGGCAAGAGTTCTCTCTGCAATTCTGGCTTATCTACTGCAAGGTGGAGGCATGGTGTGGGGCGGTAATTCTGCTCGGGGCTCATGTGCAAAGCTGAGATACAGAACAAGAGGGAAGTGGAGGGAGAGATAGAGCTGGTTCATCTGCAGCTCTTCCCCGTAGACTGTGGAAAGGATTATACTCTCACAGAGAGAGGGAGAGAGAGAGGGAGGGAGATGCACACACCGAGTACCCTGCCTCCGATCGTCTACACTGCACTGTGCACTCTCCCCGTCTCCTCAACAGCACTCAGCTCTCTCTCTTTCCTCCCTCACACACACACACACATGTGCAGACACAAACACACCAGTGCCATGTAGAGTCTCAGCCAGAGGGGGACACCAACCTGCACAGGACCACGAGCCAGGTACGCTCCATTCATTTGTTCATTTTTTGCTCAAACTGCCACATTATGGACCGGGGGGGGGTTGTCGCTGTAGTGATCCAGCCACTCACTCTCTGCAGAAGACTCTTGCAGGCTGCATGCACCAGGATTATCCGGCTTCTTTGCATAGCCCCCAGAGAACCAAAAAAAAGAAAAGATAGCAGAGAGGGAGAGGAGCCAGAGAGGAGAGAGGAAACTGAGCAGTGTTTTGTCATGTAGGGCAAGGAAAGTATGCGGCGGGCAGTCAGCTAACCTGGGTTGACCTTCACGTGGAAACGAGTGCACCTACTTGGAGCACCTATTCAACAGTATATGAGACACTGTCCACAAAGACTTACTTATCAAAACCTGTCCTTAAAAGGCACATTTAGCAGGCCCCCCCCCCCCCAATATCTTCTCCTTCTCTCGAGGGCCACGTTAATAATCACACGTGCTGGGTCTGTTCTCTGGTGGCTTCATCTGAGAGAATAGTGTTTTTTGTGTTTGTTTGTTTCACGTTTGTACACCAGAACCTCGTGAGAGCAACACCACTGACTCCCAATCAATTTCAAGCTTTTTGAAGTGAATGTACCACTCTGGTTTATTTTTTTTTTCCTTCTGGAGGATCTAGTGACTCAGAGTCTGGGGCTTCTGAATTCGCTTTGATGCTGGTTTGATATCAGTTTGTACATCTCGAGACTGCAGGGGCATTCCTCTTTCTGGAATATGTTGGAATGAAGTTGTGCTGCCCTGAAGAGAAAAAGCAAAGCAGCTCTGAATGAAACTTTAATCGGAGTCATTGCTGACGTTTTCCTTCTGATTTCTTTGATCCAGCACTTACCAAAGAGTCAGGGCTGTCTGACTAATAGCTTTAAGATAGGAAACAAATCCTAGTGTTCTGATGGTTTCTGCAGTTTAATTTGACTCAATCCCACATTCACCGTGGATTCATCTGCCGCTGAAAATAGTCCCCAACAAATGCACTATTTCCTCCTGTCTAAGTAACGTTTGCTAAAAACTACAGTAACCAGCTGTTTTAAGACATTACTGAGCCTTTAAAAAGATGAAACTGTATATCGATGAATGATTTACATTTCCAGAAGGAACCAAGGTTGTTGGGGCTGAGAGCCACAGACGGGGTAGGGAGGTCACGAAGTATTGAGGAAAAAGACCTTTTTTGGTCTTTTCAGGGGATTTGTTGACCGTAAGAAAAATATAGAATAACACCAGCCTTATCCTTTTGAAATGCAGGAATGAACACCGGTTCAGCTCACCGTTAAGACTCACTCTCGGCACCGTCACCCCACAGTATGATTTCCCTATGGATGCTCACAATTAACTGAGCTCCAAAGCGCCCACGTAAATTGGAGCCTATGCATACAGCATATCACTGCAAAAGATACTAAAACCTAATACACTGTACACATCAGGGATTGAGTATACGTACTGTAAGTGCTTTTAGCAGCATTGCAGACTCTGCAGTAACAGAAGTTGGTAACCAGCAGTGTTTCTGTTGAGTTTGTTTTATGATGTATGTATATCATGCCGAGAAGCAGGGAGGATGTGTGGGAGGGAGAACGAGGAGGACATGTGACACCCACAGCGCTGCGAGAACATGACCTACCGAGCCACCAGGGCACGGCCTCCTGTTAACCGTATCATGATTGTGTGTTTGTCCCCCCCCCGCCTAGTATCAACCCACTGAGCTGTCAGCCTCACATGCCAAGGGCTAAGAGGAGACGGGGGGGACGTGAACAGTACAGAGGAGATCAGGGATAACAAGCAGAGACGGAGGTGGACTGCAGTCTGTCTGAGTCTGCTTCTCTTAGTGATGCTGGAAGGAGCTGAGAAAGGCACTGAAGTGAATCATTCTGTGAGAGAAGTTTAGACTTTACACTTCATACATGAAACTGTGAAAAGTTTTCTCCTCATGTCGCTGCTCTCGGAGTCTGAGCATGGGCAGATTTAAGGCACTTGTTGTGCTGGATCCACAGTGACATGACATATCCGTTGGGTCACAGTGCCCAGGTTTAGATTGACTCCCTTGCGTTACGTGTTGGTTGACAGATGAAAGACTTTTTGAAATGCCAGGCAGAAGAACATTCCCGGTAAGTGTCAGAATGAGTTTTGGGATATCAGGGCTCATGGTTATTCAGGGATTGGTGTATTATTTGTATAAGCAGTTGGCACTTATGGTGGTAGGATTTCTTTATCAGCACGACAACTTTAAGCTTTGAAATTCTGAAATATGCATATATAACAGAGACGGGTAGGCAGAGGCAGACGTTCCTGCAGAAACACACAGACAGACACACAGCCCTTTGAAACTGCCTCCTCAGCTGAGTGGATTTCCCTCCTGCTTCAGTTTTCCTCGGAGCACATCAGTTTTGTTAATTGCCTGGCCCACTCCATTTTTCCCATACCAGTTGACTTATGACCATTGATGTAACATGCTGCCAGTTAGGAAGAGGCTAATGTGCAAATCATGCTAGCACACCATCTGCAGGCGAAGCATATTTTATTATTTTGATCAAAAACACCATCTGCTTATAAACTACAAATGCTACAAATCTTTCAAATTCTGATAAATGTAAATGCCTGTTTTGGTATTGTGATTCTGTTTTTTACCAGGGCTGGAGTCAAGACCATTAAAAAAAAGAGTACTCCACTAATTACTGGTGGAGTACTCTACCAATAATTAACTACACTATTAGTTAATCAATTGGAGCTTTTAGTGATTATCTTTCCTATAATTGATCATTATTTCTGTTTGACATGTGGTTGTAACTTCTATCTGTGTATTGTCTTCACTACCTGTAGTCTTCATAGGGGATTTGTTATTGGGTATATAATGTATAATATGTGGGAAGTTCAAACTTTAACTTGAATTAAATTCATTTCAGAAACATACACAAGTGTTTATGAGGTTGACTTGAGTTAATAGAACCTAAATCGGCATACTTGCATACCAAATTACATTAGAATATTGTGTAATTTTAAGTAATCTAAATCCACGTGTACTCGGTGCTCTCTCTGGATCAAATCAAAAAGACCCCTATAAGTCACGTTGTGTCTGAAATGAGACCTCGAAGGATATTGTCTCCTCTCTACCTAAATGCTTGACACAATTGTTATATTTAATTTCATCTTTGTTACAGCAGTAATTTGGCTCTGCCGTTGATATTTATACACCGAGATGCTGATGTTCTGTCCCAGTATTTATTTTATAAATGAATCATACTCGTCAGATTTCAAAGACTCAAGAGTTGCCCTAGTTGCGGCTCAAGTGCTTTGTGTTGCATATATTAATACGGAAGAGTTTCCTTTTTAAAATGAGATCTCCACAGTTTGAGAAGAGTGACAGTCAATCAGATAAAATGATTAAAAAAACAAGTCATTATGGCAAAGTTTCAGTAACTACTTCACTGTTGTAGGCATTTTGATTTCCTGCAATTGAACTTCACACAAATATTTACAGTCCAGTACATTCAGTACTGGACTGTAAATATATAAGTCTTTTGTTTTTTCTGCTTTGTCACACAGCACAAAGCATGGCCAGCAGTCATCCAGCTGGCTGCCTCCCAGTGCCCAGTGTGAGACACTGATTAGTGGCCACTAATAGATCTCGATCCCTTACTCATCCCGTCCCACTGTTCACTCAGTGATACCAATTACTCACCTTCAGGACGTGTCCTGGGCTCAGACGAGCCAAAAATATCACTTTCTAATTATCGGGACTTCCTCTCTGAATTGGAATTGATGTGTGGCCTCAGCGCAGGTTTTGTCCTGTCATTGGCTGCGAGGCGTGGAAAAGGTAAGCCTGAGTGTTGCTGTAGGTGCTGCAATTTAGAGGTGTAACTAGGAAATGAGGCATGTGTAGTAGCTGTCTAGGCTTGAGGGGATGAATTCAATCATGCGCCTGAGATGGAGGGTTGGCTACTTGATAACCTCAGTCACATACCTGCACTCACCCACCCCTCCTTCATCTGACATCCTAATCATGCAGCCTCTCATCCTAGTTTTATGGCACCAGGGATGGACCACATCCTCAGTGTTGGTAAATTGATGCACCGAGTGTCCCAGAGCTTGATACTTGGACCAGGATGAGCCGATATGAGTGTGAAGTTGTTAAAAAAAAGTAGCAGGCAGGGCTCAGATTCACTGAGCATGCAGTATACATCCAGTACAAGACAGTTAGAGGATCAGAGTGGAACAAGATTGAGTCTCCGCTGTCCCCACTTCTCATCATGAAGGCATGTCTCCTTTTTTATTATTATTTTTTTTTATCCTAAAATTTTTTTCTCTTTGAAGATGGATCATCAGATTTAAGATCTGCTCCCAGTGATGTTAGGAAATCTGCAGAGTGGTTTGTTCTCAGCGTAACGAGTGACCTGGCTGGCACAGACTTTCAGAGATGACACCCAAAAGAAAGTGTCGTCATATGCGCGAGGCGACTGTTGATACAGTGATAAATGTCAATGTTTACTGACCGTGTAACAGCATCAGCGGTGGATAAATGTCACACGGACGCATCACGTGGGATTATTTGTGCTATAAATGTACCTGGCTTTATTAAACCCATCATTCCTCATTTCATCCCCATCAGTCCTCAGCATTTAAAAGGAAAAACTTTTATCAAATAGCTCTCTATTTTCTGCTGAGACACTGATTGACTGTAACCGCTCAGTGTAGCATCATGGATAGTGCTGTGCATGCCTGCTACTGGTACTCGGAGGCCAAGCAGCCATGACCAAATGCTGATGGGCTCTCCTTGGCTATGCTGGAAAGGCAGAGAGGCTGGGGGTGTTTTTGGCAGTCGATTAAAGCATGTTAATGGCAAGGACGGCAAAGTTACAGGTTGAGTCTGACCCTTTTTAAGAGAGAGTTGGAGTGTGGGTACCTGTGTTGTAGCTAGGCTAGCGTTGAGTCACTCCCAATGTGCCAGTATGTAGTTGTGGCCTTGAAAAAATTCAGTTATTCACTGCCACAGCAGAGAAATAAATTTATGTATCTGTATCTATGACGGTATCTCTCCTCAGACATCTGTGAAGCTTCGCTTAAGACCAAAGGAGCTGCAGTTCTTAGACGTTAACAGTATAAAAAGCCACAAAAAAGCAAAACACTATCACTAATCACTAAAACTGTAGGCTAGATAAACTCCTGCTCAAAATGTCATCCCTCTCATTGAGCCAGATATGTGCTCCACTGTATTGTTTGATTTTATCTGTGACGTTTAATATAAGAAAAACTAACCAACTTAATGTGGGACCTCCCCCCAAGTTAGCTTCAGTTAACAGTTAGCCCCTACATGTAGAACCGGCTATTGGAAAGTCCACATACATGTAGACATACACGGGACAAAGTCTTAAAATGAGTTTAAATATTTTGTTTAAATGCGTTTCAGTGTTGCTCTGCCTTTTTCCAAACCTTCTCTCTCTCCTCCCCTCGATCTGTGCTTATCACAGGATTAGTCGGAGCCAAAGCTGCCCGAGGCTTTACAGAGACGACACGTCAAGTGTCCTTCAGGCCTGTTTACACACTGCGCCTGTAGGCCCAAGATTGACGAGTGGTTGTGCCGTTGAGCCGGACAAAGCCGGACTGGGCGATGTGCGTTGGTAGTTTGGGTGTCTGCTCTGAACTGGATCTCCTATCGGGAGATATTTTAGAAAGTCACTCTGGTATTTTGAGACACCCCATAACTTTTTAAATCAATCTTCCGGCTGTAAATGAATTATGAAGCACTTTAAGAAGTGAAAATTGAACTGGAGGTCAAAGAAAGTGGTGGAGGCTTCTACATCCTAAAGTTAGTAAATGCGTGTACAACATGGCACATACTCTGTTCTCTCACAGCAGGAATACTACTGGTTTTACTGCTAATAATTACTGTAATTATAAATCTGTACTCGACTAACTGGTACAACTGTGAGAATAGTAACGCTGTTAAATGTACGAGAGGCGAATGTAACATGTACATGATACTTAAAGGGAAGGCGCAGTCTGTTCTTAATACAGGTGATTGTAGGGTTAGAAATATGAGGCAATCACCACCTCTTTTTAAGCGTAACTGCACGCTGGTTCACTGTGATCCTGAACGCCTCCCTGCCGGCAACACTTTGGAGATATTTTGTATTCGGCAACGGCAGACCTTGTTCCAAATATAGCTCGCTCGGCGTTTGCGTTCAGATCTTGTTTGGGTTTTATTTTAATTTTCAAGCGCCCCGGAGAGCTGGATATTAAAATTTGTGGATGGAGGAGCACTGTTTTTTCGTTTTTCTCTCACTCATTCCTGCCACAGTGCCTCCCTTCGTAATTAACGGTCTCTGATGAATAGAGAATTTCTGATGGAGAGAGAGATAGAAAGAGGAAAGACGTTAGAGTTAGGAGCGAACTCGGTTGCAGCTGATGGAAGGATGCCACTGGCTGGGACTTGGAATATGATTGAGATTATGAAGAAATGAATACATGAATAAATTAATGAGTCAGTGGCAAGGAGGCAAAGACGGCAGAGAAACAAGGGACAAGTGGTCAAAGGAGGACAGTATGGAGGAAGCCATTGGAGATATATTAGCGGTATTGATAAGCAAACAAAGGACTGAATACTACAGTTGTGGGTGAAGTGTATAGCCCGGTCAATACTGACGTTTTGAGACGTGTATATAGATGAGTTTAAAAAAACAAAAAAAAAGGTGTTAAAGTATCTTTTAATCTCGGCACGTGACATTAACATCCCTGCGATGTAGGGGCTACTTGCAGGGCTAGCTGGTGAACAACTGTAGCTAGCAAGCTAATCGCTAACCTGCAGCCAGCTGGGAACGCGCTAGCGCTAGTCAGTCACATTAGCTCTCTAAGTTTGTTTCTGTTTTCTCTGTACTGTGCTGTTTACTGCCCCCTGACATTTTCTCCAGATTGTACATCTTTTCATTTATTATCACTTAATGTGATGGTTTTGTTTTGATTACTGGATAAGTAATTTGGTCTATAAGATGTCAGAAAATAGTGAAAAATACCCATCACAAGTTCCCAGCGCCCAATATGACCTCTTCACATTGCTCCAGTCCAAAACCCAAAGATACTCGGTTTAAAAAATGAGATTGCTGAGATTCACAATGTTCATGTGTTGTAACATTGAATTACAGCTTCTGTCTCATGGTTAATGCACCGCTATAGACAGGGCGATATATACGGGGCAGTGTCATACAGTCATCAGCAGGGTGAACTCTGCTGCTGCAGACACACTCCAACAAACCACAGCTTCCAAATCAAACAGGGAGAAAATAATTTTGTGTGGCACAGACGAGTACAAATGATTAGACCTCAGCCTGATGAAACCGTAAAACTAACAAATGGCCTCTGTCAGACCAGTGGCCAAGGTTGTACTACCAACACACACACTCACACGCACTTACAGCCTTGTAATGAGAAATGTTTGGATGTGGCCTTGAGCAGCCTTTTGGAATGGGTCCCAGACAGCTGAAATATGGTATCAGTGGCACAATGACAATCACTCACTTGGTTTTTAGTTTCCCCTCAACTCTAATGAACACAGAATAATGAATCATGTGGATAGGCCAGCATGGCACCTTTTTTTAGAAAGTGTGTGAGAGAGAGGGACGCACACACCAACAAGAACCAACAAGTAAAAATAGATTGTATGTTTAAGGACTTTAGTGCAGGTTTTGGTATGATAAGGTCAAGATAATTGAGCCTGAGTTTATTGTAAGTTGTTAACGTCTGCATATAGTTACGAGATGGCCCTCACAAGTATGGTCATATTATTCTTTGTGGGCTTACACATGTTTGCAGCACAGTATTACTGTATAAAGGTGCATGCGAGTGAAGCTGAAATATGACATCTTCCCGATGGCGACAGTATCACAGTTAAATATTCAACAATGTGAGTAAAGTAAGACAATTAAAGGGCAATTCATCAGCTGGACTGGTAGCGCAGTTAGCAGTTAGCAGAGCCATAATAACAGTGGTGGTGCCAGGAGCAAGCTGGGAGGAGGTGGCAGCCCATTAACTACCACCAGGAGCAATAATGACATGGTGGAGTTAAAAAATAGAGCACAGAGCTGTAGCTGGTTTTATACATGGATGAGCAATGTCATGATTTAATACACGCCGTAGATTAGACGAGACATTACAGGCCGGAATATAATGGAATAGAATAAATTGAACATAAATTAATATGCAAGTAAAACGAACACTTAAATGGAAAATATCAACATGTCGCTATTATTTTGAAAAGTGAGCCTGGGAGCAGGGGTCAACCATTTAAACCTGCGATCTAAACATTATGGTTCATCGACCATAATCAACCATTAAAGTCTTAATAGGAAACAACAACATCTTTTATACACGAGCCAAAAAAGGAGTCACATCACAGAAACACCTGAGACAGGTAACTCTTTGTTTTATGGGTTTGTCAATTCCTAATAATTTCCTAGAAAGTTTCCTGGAAATAATTATGTAATTTTGCACTATTTATAGGTAAAATGGAGACTAGGATAATAAATATAGCGTCGCCAACAAATACTCTGTCAATAATAGATAAAAGTGAGCCAAACATGACTATAGGAAAAGCTGGACGGACCATAATATTCATGAGAGGGGGAGTGAGATCAAACAAAATCTCATACTAAAGACAAATAACATGTATATTAAGCGATATATCAGGCTTATATTTAATAAGTGTATAAATGAAGATGAATACAACTGTTTTGAACAAAATGAAATAAATCACATAAATCTTTATGGAAAAAAGGAATAATTCATCTACTACCAGTCAGCAAGATGTCATTAGGCAGTGAGTGAGCACTGGTTGTACTGGGCAGCTCCCAGATAAATCAAGTTGAACTTGTAGGGCAGATGTTCTTCCATCGTCACGGTAACACAGTTGTTTTAAAGAGGACCTGTGCAGTAAATTGCAGCAGATGACCAGCAGTGCTTCTCATGGTAAAATATAGCTTCTCTCTGGCCCACATACATACTCCCCCTCCAACATGGAAGGGGTTTGCTCAAGGCTGCACATAAATTAAAGTGACAAGCTCTTGTCTAACACTTTTCTCCTACCATGGATACACACCAGCATGCTGCTGCGCTCCTATTGGAAGAGATACATCTGGGACCAACTCAAACACTTCCTTCTAGACAATTTACAGCTACAAATAGTGCTGTTGTTGGGCTGAATCCCCGCAGGAGAAACACTTCAGGCTCCCAGGAATGAATCAAAATGAATGTATGTTATAATTGCTACTACCTTTTTTATAAATTACAAGAACCTAAGCTAAACGAAACTCGAGTATTTTCCTGTGGTGATGGCGGAGATGGGCTCCACTCACTTTTTAAAAATCCCAGTTTTGCCCCCAGAGGATGCCCTGACTTCATTGTGCCCCCTTCTCGACTGAAACCAAACCTACGCTCTTGCTTTTAATGAATAAACACAAATTATATGTAAACATGCAATTCAGGTTTCTTTGATACATTTACAGTAAAAACTAGACGAGACGGTGTATCGTTTCCATAGCAACGACTCTGTACTTCTGGCTTTTCAGGCTTTTTTTTGGTAGCTGGATATAATTTGTAACGTCTTAAAATATGAATGAGGATAGTGATAGTGAGTTACTTGCTGCAAGTTACATTTCTAGTATTGATGAAATGGCGAAAACATAAAAAAAACCCGAGAGGGTCGAGATGACCAGCTGACTTCGCTGCGAGCTGATTGGCTGTTGAATCAGGTGACCTGCCTTATGTTCTAAAACCGGCTGCTGGCGACTTGACAAGCTCAGAGCGCAGGCGACGGCGTCAGCCGCCTTGAGTCATGCTGAGACGGGCCGGATCACACCGCTGCAACTTTTCCCTGCAATGCTCTAAAACGGTTTCATCTAGTTGTCGTAACCTTTTTAATATACACACACACGGCAGTGTCTTTGACATAGTGAGCACTGTTTTAGAGGAGTAGAATAAGGCCTTTTTTTAAAAAAAATTTTAAGTTGTGCAAAACAAACTAAACGACCTTCACAGAGTTATGCATCACTGGTCACAAGAGGGCACTAGACCTGTCCCCATACAAGAAGACATCATTTTCATTTGTCACTTGTCCCTGACTGATTTTGACACAAATGTGAGACACTTCTGCTGTCATAATAGCAGGGAATGTTGCTGCGCAACAGTTTTCCTCTTGCCTCGGGGTTCCCAGGACGGTCGCAGTTGTTGGAATAGACAGATGCTGCAGCTGTTTTCACAAGGGCTGTATTGCTAGAGGTGTGTTTGTGTTGTTGTGTTGCTGTCGTGTGTGTGTGTGTGTGTGTGTGTGTGTGTGTGTGTGTGTATGGAACAATAGGACTTTTGTGTATTCGTGTTTAGGAAGAAAAAAGAGACAAACAGAAAACTTCTAGACATTAATATACTGTGCAGGTTGCTCAAGGACATACTCGGCACATGGATGGTGAACATCACATTAACACTCTTGCTGCTGCTCACTTGACATGCCTCAAGGTGTAACCTATTAACTACTGTGTGTTTACACAATACAGTGTGTGCTGTGATATTAGCACAAATAGTCTCCCTCACTTACAGTGTAATGAGCAATTTAAAGCACTACAACACATCTGCGTATCCATGCTTTTGACTATAGACCGCATACACTTTACATTATTGCTGTAAAGTGTATGCGTTTGATTTTCCACCTTTCAGGCAGCCGTCGCTTCTATTTATTTCACTTGGCTATGAAAATGAACTTGCAGAGACTTGAAATCTACTGATATGGGTAACGCAGCACAACGAGCAAATTGTGGCCTTGACTTTTTTTTTTTTTTTAAATTAAAGTTATGTCAAATTGTTGTGCGGTTCAGCAGCTGCACAACTATTTTCACTCCTTGGAGGTGCATTCAAGGATGCTCCAACATCTGAGAATTTGTACTCAAATTAGCTCAAAAAGCTTTTGTGTGTTCACAAAATCAAATCCAGAAGAAACGGAAACATGGTTTTCAAACATGAATAATGTGTCTTATATTATAGAGGTTGCTGTTCATCACTTTCTTACCTGCATTATATTCCAGATTAAATGCAGCTATGACAAAAAAATAAAGGCCTAAATGAGGATTTTGATATTAAGCCACCTCTCTTCTTGAAAGTCTTTCTCCAATAAATCCTAAATGTTTTGTTATTTGCTGTATTTTGGATGTTTTTATTGGCTGGTCCTCCTGTATCTGTTACATTTCCTCCATTTTGGGGGGATTTTACTCTTTTTACTATAATTTTCTAGTCGGTTGCATTTTAATGAAATAACTATAATGTCATATGATGTGGCATCCCCACTTTTAAAAAATATAATTAAGTATTTTCTATGTGTATTTATGTTATTTTAATGATAAATGTTTTTGCAATGATTATTTTGGTATTATCTAACCCTAACCCTGTCTAAACTGAGCGTCCGATTCATTCCTGACCTTCAAAACCGTCTCGCTTCAAGGTCCATTTAGTAGCTGTTCTGGAGCTTTTAGTCATGTCACATGATCTCAGTCAGTGGATAGAGTTGTCATTGAATTGTAGATGTTCAAATTTCCATTTTTTTTAGAGTCCCTAAAGGACTTCTTTTCCTTGTTTGCTTAAAAGTTGAGCTTCAAAGTTCATTCCTGACCTTGGAAACAAGCAGTGGACAGAACAGTCAGGAAAATGTTCGCTGTACTTCGACCATCAGAGCCACTAAAAACATGTATAGTTGTCTCACTGATCACTCCTTCACTTTCTACCCCCCTCCCGCTGCAGGTCGAGAGAAGAGAAAGGGTCCCATGATCTCTGCCGGTGATGCCGAGTTCCCGCGGGATTACCACACCCTGGCTGCCGGCGGTGGCCGCGGGGCCCGGCGGTTCCCCGACAACACCAACGGGGGGTTCACGTCGTCTTCGCTGGACCGCCGGCACAACTCTGTGGCCGCCAAGAGCCTGGAGGCCCTGAACAGCATCCACAAGGCGGACATCGAACGCCAGCGAGACGCCCTCATGGATCTCCAGAAAAACAAGTACCCCAACAGCCCCGGCAGCATGTCGCAGGCCTCCGCTGCTCCTGGACGACAGGTATCTCCACAGTACACGTCTTACACCTAATTAGCTGACATCAACACACAAAATAACAAACAACTAATTTAATGTTTTGCCATGGTAACATGGGTATTATTATAACTCCTTCTGTGGTGGTCTTGTCACTAAAATTCTTGACTCAATTAATCTCCATAAAAAGGCCCCTGAGGGCCAGTAGACATGTAGGACTCTCCTGCACCATACCTTAATTATGTCTGATATTACTGTTGATCATGGGTAGGCACAAAGCCAGGAAATACAGTACACACAGTCCTTTGAGAATACCGAATACAGAAAATACCGTGTTTACAACCAAAATGAGAGAGGATTTACTCATTCTCAGCTTTTAAAGTGGCGTGCACCTGCAGGATAATACATGATATAAGCTGTTTACATCGTCATATTATCACCAGAAATACAGATGCTACAACAAATACAATATATTGTATATGTGAGAGACAAACTAGAACAGTATGGGGTCAGACTTGGTGTCTTCATGGCTCGTTTCCCTGACCGATCTTGGTATATTCCCAGCGTTTCTGTTGGCTTGTTTCATGACGTCAGCTTATCGGTGCTTAAATAGCAGAGGTTCTGCTCCGAGGTGGTGCTTTTGGTTCTGCCTGTTTGTCTGAATAGTGACATTTCCATCCACCTGTTTTTGTTACAGAAGTTTTTAATATATGTAGATATATTTCAATCCACCTGTTTTTATGCATATCTTTAATATACAGAGATATGTTTCCATCCATCTGTTTTATGCTAATTTTTAATGTACAGAGATTCGTTTCTATCATCCTGCTTTTATGCACATTTTTTATATATGTATATGCCAGACATTTGAGAAAGGGGGGGAAAAAAAAAAAGTTTTTATGCTTGCTTGAGGTCGAAAAGTTGGAAGATATCGAAAATAAGAAGATGCGATAAAGGGTGAAGGAAACAGATTTTATAGAATACATCTTGACATTGCTGTACAAGTTTTGAAAATATTTATGCGTTAGTTTATTTAACTGGGATAAGACAGATAAACATTGTTACATAGGAAGAAGTATTGCAACAGATGTATGTATATATCCATCTATTTGAAGCTTATCTGCAGCCCTCATCCCTGGTTGGGCTTTTAAATTCAGATTAAAACTTAACAAACAAATGGATAAAAAAAGATTCTTCTTCTACTGTAGATAATACATTCATGTTATGCTGTCACACACAGTTTCAGGCCTCCACTCCACGAAAAATAAAGAATATAAAGCCCTTCTGTTTGTGATTAAAAACAGTACAGGATAGGTTTGGGCAATATACTGTAATGTACGTAAGCGGAGATCATATATCAACCCACAGAGATTTTTGACATACTGTTTACATCTTTGTATTGACCCCTTTTTAATATCTGGATGTTGTAAATCAATGACTAGGACTATTTATGGCAATATTTGATTTTATCTGATTTTGGCCAAGTCAGCCTTAATTTTCTGGGTATTTGATTTGTTGAAAACGGATATTTCCGTGTAGCTCATCCATCCAAAAATGTCACTGTGTATATCAATGATGCGATATAAAAATACCTTGACAGAGAATTTCACCCCGCTCCTACACAGGACACACATGGATCAGAAGAGACTAATTAATTCATTTAAAATTACAAATGCATCTTAGATGGGAAGCAATGAAATGTTGTGATGTTTTGGACTTACTGATGTAATGCAATCTTCTCATGTCCAAATATATTCACATAAAGGTAGTTGGTGAAAACATGCCCTGAAATTTCATAAATTAGCTTAAAACTTGTGCAGCATTTTAATGGAAACGAAACTGTTGTTAGCAGGATAAATCAAAAACGTAGAAACTAGTTCTTAGTTTTAGTGAGTATCCAGGATTTAAAAAAAGACTTCTTCACATTGTGAAATTGGCTATTTTTATGAAAATGTTTTGCTATCGTCTCCTGAACTACTTCACCTCTTGATTGCAGAAATTGTATAAATACATATTCCAAGATTCTCTATCACTGTATGTATTTTAGTGCAGATCCTGATCCAGATCTCTATACAATAACAAATCTAGGAGAGGGAGATAATGACGGCACTCTGGTGGGTTTGGAAACCCACACGAGCGCATTATGTGGCGAGATGCCTCTGGGGCTTTAGACACACACAGTGGAGGCATTTTTATGAGCAGCTTGCTGGGTCAGTAACGGCCACTTTTTAAGTGCTTATCGTCTCAAAGAGTCAGCAATAGAATATGGAGAAAAGGATTTAAGTGAGACAGTGAGAAAATGTCAGAATGTGACATATTAAACGCACCGCTCCATCAGATGTGTCTCTCTACTCGCTGTATTCTCCCTTTCATTGTGCCATCAGTCACCACATGCTCTGACTTGATACCTGTGACAGATGGTCGAAACAGAGCTGCCTGCTTCAGCTCTTCTGTGTGGCTTAAAGGCAAAGCTGAACATTTGGGGAAATGTGCTCATTTGCTTTCTTTCATGTCTGTTTTTATTATGGATCTGGAGTCAGGAGGTGTTTAGCCTAGCTTAGCATAAAGACTGGAGGCAGGGGAAACTATCCAAAGTGAAGGAATATTGAACAGAATAACTGTTTATCCAACCAACCTCCTAGCTATGTGCTATTATTGATTTGATGTTTGTCTATGTGTTTGTTTAGGGGAGGGGTTAGTTTTGGATTCTTTTGCAAGCTCTCTGTAACAGCAGAACATTTAACTGTATAATGATTTGCTATAAACAGTCAATTCCTCAACACAAGTGTGTCGTTTTTACATTTTTGCTTCTGTACAGGTTAAACAAATGAGACACAACATGTTTATTAAAGCGCTTAAGAGGTAATATAGGCGTATTTCTTCACTTAGGACAGAGCCAGGCTAGCCGTTTCCCCTGCTCTCCAGTCTTTATGCTAAGCTAGGCTAACCATGTCCTGACTGCAGCTCTGTAATTAACACTCAGACATGACGTTGATATCAAACTTATCATCTCACGCTCAGTAAGAAAAGCTGAACTATTCCTTCTTCTCTCTCCATCCCTTCTTATTCCTCCCTCCAAACTTCCGTCAGCTCCTGTCCATCACGTCTCAGCCTGCTCTCATCTCAACCGTCCAGCTCCTCCTTCCCCCTCCACCCACTCTTTGCTCTTTCATGTGCTGTGTGTATTTACCCAAACCACACCATCTATCTCCTGCTGAAAAAGGTGGACTGAGACCGAGAGAGAGAGAGGGAGAGAGTGTGTGAGGGAGAGATGGAGAAACAGGTGGAGTCTGCTGTCGTCATGGCAACCCACAGTTTCCCATATAAGGCAAACTGAGTGATATCATATGGTTGGCAATGCCTGGGCTCTGGAAGGACGCACACGCAGTACTGAGTGAGAGGCATCGGCAGCAGGAGAGGGACCTGAGCGACAAGAGGAGAGACGGCGAAGGAAGGAGGGAGGGTTCTTTTTAACGTTCATGTCAGCAGGGACGAGGGGCGAGAGAGAGTGACAGACACAGAGAGAGAGAGAGAGTGCAGAGAGCGCAGGACAGGAGGAGGAGGAGGGGCAGGAAGAGATGCTAACTGCCTCTTAGGCGCTACTACGGGTACCAGCGAGGGGGACTCTGGTGGATCCTCAGGGCGCGGGAAAGACACAGAGCCGCAGTGGGGAAAAAAAAAAAAATGGAGAGGGGGGAGGAGGAAGAGGGAGGCGTGTGGAGCGGGAGGATGCGCCAGGCGGCCGACGTACTCATTAAGTAGCAACGGTAACTCTCTAACCCCGTCCTTGCATCCTCAGCTGAGACATTTCGGCGTTCCTCTGTGGCGCTGCCATGACTGTGTGACGCTTCTGTTGTTGCATGAATGGTGATGGAGTGATGTAAAGTACAGGAGTGTGTGTGCGTGTGTGTGTCTGCATCGCCTTAATGTATGAGGAGGCATGTGTGTGCGTAGTACAAGTGATGTAAAGACAGGTAGACCTGATGAGCACACAACTCATCTTCTCCTCCCTTTCTGTTCAATATGAGTGTGTGTGTTTTTAGGGGAGGGTCCATTTGTTCTGAAGCAGGCAGGTGTTGGCCAGGTGTGTCTGTACTGCCGCAGTGATGTGTGTTCATGTATGTATGTGAATGCATGTGTGCAGAAGAAGAAAAGCAAAAAAATGTGTGTGGGTAAGCACAAACACAAGTGTGTATGAGTGAGTGCACATGTGTTGGTGTGTGTGTGTGTTTGGGCTGGAGAGGAAGCAAGGCGGTGTGTGTGTGAGTGGGGTGTGGGGGTACAAAAATGGCTACTTGGCATGCAGGTCAGGCACGCATGTCTCTCTGCTCATCCCTCTGTCTTGTCTGTCTCTCCTTCCCGTCTCTCTCCCCTCATCTCTCTAAGCTCTGTCTGTCTCTGTGCATATGAGCGCCTTGGGATTTCAGCTCAAGTGATTGAGAAATATTGCAGGCAGTAATCACTGAGTCACGGTGCATAGGGGGCCTGTTTGTGTTAGATGAGACAGGTTTTATGTTCTAAAAAATGTCCGCTTGTTGGTGCATTAAATTATTTGTGGAGTGACTTGGCGGTAGATTTTGCCATTTCCAATTTAAGGTGAATAAACCAACCGAGTGGGTGATTACTCAGCGCACAGCTCTGTGTGAATGGTAAGATATATTGGGGATTATAACACAATGGGTGCAATTATCAGCTGTTTGTTTCTGTCACAATAAGCATGTGTGAGAAGGGTGATAATATTAACGCCTGTTTCTCAGTTGTCAGCTCGTAATTATGAACCCACCTGTGCGTCAAAGTTGGAAACATGAAGTCAGCTGGAGGTTAGAGGGGTTGTTGGCTCCAAGTCTTGACAAGTGATCCTTGACAGCTTTATTATTCTTTTGCAAGGATAAGGCAGAAAGTAAACAGTAAGTAGGGCATTTATTGATCGCAAACATTTGATTACATGAAGGCAAATCAGTCGCAACATCACAACACAGAACCAAAATTTCTGACAGCATGTGAAGGGCGGACATGATGATGTTAATTTATTTATCTTGATGTATTCATGTTAGTTCTGCCAACCTACAGAATCCCTTCTAACGAGGAGACCAACAGAAAAACCACTAAAATGGAGTCTCTAAGAATTGAGCAAGTGAGTTTAGCTCCTGGATACTGAGGGATGTGAAAGGTTCCTGTGTTCCCAAAGAGCTGCCGATTGGTTCTGTGGCCTTCTGATTGATTCTGTGGCCACATTGATGACCGTCACTAGCTTGCGCCTGTGTTTACTGTACCATGCATGCAGTAATATTGTATGACAGAACACTTTTAATGAGAGATTTATAGACTACTTGTAGAATTTTCTGGCTCACACCAAATGTATTAAGTCATCTGAGCAGATACAGTAAATACAAAGCATACATTTCTTAAAAACATATCAACGTTAACACAGGAACAAAGTTTACTACTAGGAATATTCTAAGTATCAACATTCAAATAAAGGTAAATACACCAGAGTTAGCTGAAAGTCTCTAGTTTTCATTTGCCTGATGTTTTTAGGGCATCCTAGAATAAAAATAATACACTAATACAATATGTACAATAGTTAAAAACATACTACATTCTGATAAGTGTCAAGACAGTCCAATTTAAATATTTCTTTTGGTAATAATGATAAAGACCGAACTGCACTGAATGCTTATATATCATTTTTATCTTAATTTAATTTATGAAAAGCATAAAGAGAAATATAAAATATCTTTTCATTCTGATTCTTCCTTTATGCTTAGTAAAGTTTATGTGCTACATAATATATCATCACCTTCAGTCAAATAGATTCACTAAATTGAAGTTAGTTATTTGCTGATGTAGTTCTGTGTAAGTATCAAACCCACTATTCTGCACAATATGAAAAAAGAGGAATTTAAGGACAAAAAGGCTAAGAAATATATATAATTTGGATGCAGATTCTGGCCGTGTAGACTTTAAATATTTGATTAAATTGGAAAAGAGAAGCGTAGTTGTTTTGTTTGGTTGCGGTGCAGCTGACTGAGGCTGGGTGGCATCAGATCAGGTATGATGGGGCTGTTTTGGTCACAGAGCTTGGACAGAGGCCTACAAAACCACACGGAGCTCTGAAATCTGGGTCACAGCAGCAGCCCACAGGCCTGTTGGTCTTTCTTTCCCAAACTCTGTTTCTTCTATCCGGCTTTCTTCACTCCATATTCAAAATGAAATCTGATTTACAAATGTTGACTTCAAAAACTGAGATTGCGAGCGCAAGCAGAGAAAATATTCTGCAGAATCCAGACGGCTCCCAGAACAGCTGCTCAAACATAAAATAAGTTCCACCTACACCTTAGTTTAATTATGAAGGGAATTTGTCTTTCCAAAACCTCTCACAGCATATGGGATGGAATTTAGACTCTGACAACATCACCTCACCTGTGCTTTGAATTTATGAAGTTGCTCAAAAAGTGCCAGTCAGTGTTTGAATTAATGCAGCTGCAGTGTTGAAGCTGCACACTCTCACTCTCGCTAAAATTGTTGCAAATCGTTTGTTGTGACAGTCATTTGTAGGTTTGTAGACTTCTATGTTCTAGACGTGGCAACCAAAGAGGTGCTGAGAGTGAAAAGGTAGCTTACAAATATTAAACACAACCCACTGTGAATACGTTTGGCTGAAGCTTTCCATAGAAAGAATCCAAGTTGAATTATTCCCTGTAAATGTGTTGCGTCAGGGTCAGAAGTTTCTTTGTAATAATGTAGACTCTAGTTGTAATCGTGCCCCTGCAATCAAAGTAGTCGGAGAACTTAAACTCTGTCAGAACATGAGGGAATGATGCTTAATTGTTTGTTCCTTTTTAACTGTTATGTTTTATTATGTGTTGTTATAACGGCTACAAATTGGCCTCCTGATGTCAAGTAACAATACACTGCAAGTTTTGTGTTCACACCTACAGTCAAAGTCCCTGATCAATCATGACTTGAAAAGAATTACACTCCCATCTCAACAACTATTAGATGGATTGCCATAAAATTTGGAATTCATCAGGTCAAAATTTCAATTTGTCCAATTTGTTTCTGATAAATATTTTGCAAAAATACTGTCGTTCGCAACAGCCTCAAGTTCACTTTGTTTAGTGCTTATTAACTAATGTTAGCACGCTAACAAGCTAACCTAAGATGGTGAACGGTACACATTATTCTTGCTTAGCATCAGCATGTTGGCATTAACATTGTGAGCATGTTAGCTTGGCTGTGCCTAAGCATGCTAACATAAGTACAGCATCACAGAGATCCGTTGTCTCATTCAACGCATTTAACACTCATCAGTCGAGCATAATGAGTGGAAATTATTTAGGAAGTAGCGTTGCTCTATTAGGTTTTACACAAAATACCTTTCATTCAGGAGAAAATGAAAGAACCTTGAGTACAAGATTCACTCTTGTGGTTTCAGGCTTTCCACCAGATTTGCTGCCAGAACTGTATTATCCAAAGTATCATTGTACTGTAACCTGTAGCATTAGGATTTCCCTCATTGACCGATCATCAGCATTACTCGCCCCTATCGTTTAGCCAGCTGCCAAAGTCAATAATTGATGGTTTCCGGAAATTAGGGAATGTGTCAAAAGGGCTTCAGGGTGCCGCTGAAAGGTACATTCAATACACAAGAATTTATTTGCTGATAATTGATGCAGATAACTACATAGCTGAGTGGAAAATTTATGCAAAAGCATTCATATCAGACAAAGGAGAAGCTCCATCATCTCAGTGGAGCTTTCCACTGCATTATAAACTTAACAAGCAGCACTGCTCCTGCTCCTCGTCGTAGTTTATAAGGTCAATCCTACTAACAAGTGTGTATCCAAAGGCTGATATATCTTCTTCCTCTGTGCCACAGAGCTCCATTATTGTCCAAAAACTATTAAGAACACATAAATGAGCCACACTGACTACATTTACATGCACAAAATGTTCCGGTTTTTGCCCTTATTCAGAAAAAGACAATATTCCTACTACTTTACATGGCTAATGAAGATGAATATTCCACTAATATTCCCGTTTACATGCAGGTTTGTTCGACCGTGAGAACTCGGCTTCCCTCTTTCATTCGTTCAACCACCTTCTTGAAAAGGTCAGCGTTGCGATATTTGCGCTTATCCAAAAACCTGTTGATATCCAAGTCTTTCATCATGTTTAAAAGTAGCTGTGTGTTTCTCCTTCCCACCAGAAATGTGGGTTTTTCTTTTGTGCATGCATCTCTACCACAGCCTTGCAAACTGTTGGCTAGTTGGTTTGTACTAGAGCACCAAATGTATATTAATCCGCACCTGAAAATAGTCCCCAATAAATGCAATTTCCTCCTGCTTTTAAAATGAAACGGTTTTTAAAGAGGTATGTCTTCAGTTGGAACAAATGAGCTTGGAGCTGAGGGCTGCAGGGGGGGGTAGGGGAGTCAGAAAGCATTGAGACATGGACTAACACATGGTTGGTTTTGTTTTATTCACAAAAATATTGTCCTGATTCTTTAATGTGTAGGCACTTGGCAACCGAGGAAGTAGAGCAGAAAGATGGCCGAGATTGTCAGAAGAGTTTATGCTTAGCTGTGATTGGTGTATTGAGGGAAAGGGGCGTTGTTTAGAATGGGTCCAACCAAACCATGAAAATCAGTCCCAGAACAGAAGTACACAAGTGCGTGGATAGGGCGGATGAACATATTGATTATTGGGCATCAACTGAATGTCACAGATGAGCACAAATACAGCCTCAACCGCTGTATCTTAAAGAATCAGAAGGACTTTGACCCAAATGTTGGCTTCTTCCCAGATGAAGTGAAAATGGCAGATTCTTAATCTAGTGTCGGTGCATTGCTTTAATCCTGCTCCTGGGTCCGCGCCAGCCAACTCTGCATCTAGGGAGCGTGAGGGTAGAATTTAGGAGCTGCCTGGGCCTACATCATTAGTGTGTGTGAAGTCACTGTAAACATTTGATTAATTGCTGAGAAGCAATTACAAGCAATTAAAGTCCTATTATGATGGCAGTGAAGGACAACGCAAGTTAATCTGGCTATCATCACAATAATTAGCCCATCATTTTCTCACCAAGCCTAATATACAAAAAAATAGACTGTTTATTGGTTTGTTTGCTTTCTACAATTTGTGGTAATTTTAAGCCAAGTGGTGCAGACATTTTGGGGCATACCGCACTTGCTGCATAAATATAATGTACCATTAATCCTCTTAAACTATTAGTCACACTTTGTGGTATCACTTGCATATCTTCACATGGGAACTGAGTGACAAAGCACTTTCTCTCAGTCTTTCCTCTCAGCTCTGGTTCTAACCGGCCGTTTCTTTTGCTTGATCTTTTGTAGAATAGTTGTTTTTGCAGCTTAACACTGAGAAAATGTCTCACACTCAATCCTTTCCCCCCTCTTTTACCCTCCCTGTCCCTTTTCTGTCTCCTTTGCTCTTTGTTTCT
>LKNJ01000485.1:169547-243518 GCA_002120245.1 Maccullochella peelii | reverse complement strand
CCCCCCCCCCCCCTTAGCAACAACCAAACTACTGGAGCTTCAAGGTCAGTGCCAATATTGTGTTTGTGTTTCAGCGTAAATCTGTCCCTCTGTGTGGATTTGTCTCTTAATAGGATAACTTTCCATTGTGTCTTTGCATGCCTGCTTGCCTGTTCTCCATTGCATTTAGTGTTGGTCACATGTTGGCACACACTTTTGTGTTTAACTCTTAACTCTGTTTTGTACTGCATGCTGTGACATTTCTGTCTCAGCAAGTCAACAGAATTCTTGACTAGAAATGGAGTTGGACTGGTGGCAGGCAGGAAAAAACCCTCAATTCTCATAAGTGCTGTGTTTGAATTGGGACATGCATGTTAGATTTCTGTCCACTACTTACTGTTACTACTGCACCATACTTGGCTCATCATTGCCTATATCCACACCTGTGGATGGCTGCCCACACCTGATGTTTACAGTGATTTAAATGCGTCTGGTGTTTCCTCGGTTGTACAAAAAGCCACTGAGCCAACCACAGCTTTGTAGGTGGGATTAAGAATGAGTACATTGTCTTTAAGTGCCTCAACCAAGCAGAAATGGCCACAAAAATGGCCACACCCATGGATGAAATCGACACAGCTGTACAGGTTTTTGTTGATTCACAGAAGCTCTTAAATCTGCATATTTCTTCAATCGATATGACAAATATTAAGTTAACTGCTCCTATCAATCTCCACTGCAGCTTCCGTGTCGACTCAATATGACGTTGGCTCACTGCTGATTGGTTAGGAAAAAACAAAATAAAATAACAGCCAATTTCAGTTTTGGAAGGGGGGTAACATGAACATGATATCAGACTGATTCATTAATTGAAACAAAAAGGCAAATCAGTCTGATTTTTAGGCTAAGTCTGGTAGGTTTTTGGCCTAGCTGATGACATGGTCGTACCATCTTTCTGTCACTCTACCACTTTGATCCAGACTGAAATATCTCAAGTCATTTATTGGATGGATTATCATGAAATTCTGTACAGGCATTCATGGTCCCCAGAGGATTTTGTATTACAAGTCCTGCACAGTACAGGTGTAAGGGTGCACTTTAATGTGCCTCACTTGCAAGTTTGACTGCTCTCAGCCCTTGGGGCTGTTACAGCTGGGTTATTTGATTAGCCGACGGAGAGCTTCTGAGCAGTGTGCCGAGCCCGAGTGTAGTAATGGAGACAGCTGTGAAAGTGCTGTGTGTCAGTGGTGAAAGATTATTCATGCCCTCGTATTTCTTAAGGTAATATTAATGTAATCTGTACTGTATTACACCGTTTACCTAGTGACAGAAAATATGAGAGATGGGATTAGTTGGCATGAAGCAAAAGTCATGAGCCAAATTTAAGCCCACGCTGTTACAAACACATGGTTTGCCTCCAGGATTTTTGCCCACATTGAACGCTACCATCAAAATGAAACCTCCTTTTCAGTTGGAGGCAGAAATTTTACCAAGCACTGGCAAGGTTGGGATGTAAATAGTGTGAAATGTGAACAAGTTAATATGAAAATGGAGCCATTAGTGGTCATCGGTCACTGCCAGCTTCATGCTAGCTGCGGCTGTAGCACTACCAGCTGGTTTCAAGTTCCCAAACTGAGGAGCCTGACAACCATTATGTGAAAATAATAATGCAAAGAGAAATTATAGAGTGAGTTCACAACGGGCACGTTTGGACCAGATTAATCTGTTTGCTCCTTCAGTTGTACTGTTTGGGCATGTGAGAACTATTCCATTAAAATTTAAATGGGAACTTATGAACCTAGCTGGGGAAAAAGTGAGCCCAGTCATTCAGGGGAAGCTGCAGTGTGCTTTATTAAAAGTGAGAATGTAATCATACCAATTACTTGGAAGAACCCGTGTTTGCTGTGCGATTGTTGTTGTATGTGATATGCTGTAAATATAATGAGCATCTGAGTTCATGTGATAATGTTTAAAGGTTCAGTTCACCCAAATTACAAAAAAGAAAGACTTACCATTAGTAGTTTCTAGCCATGCAGGAAGGTTTGGATTAATATACCCAGGTTCTTCTGAGATTTAGAGATTTTGTGGGAACTACTATTCAGAAATAGTCTCCACATAAATAGCTGACAGTATGTTCTGTGGATTATCCGGAGTAATTGAGACACATGTTGCTGCTGAAGGTTTTTAAATTACATTTTTTAACGCTGTGAGCACCGCATACGAACCTCCATTCATCTCCATTGTATTGAAACCTCAGAGTTCAGCATCTCAAAAACCGAGCAAATAATATTAAAACTATCTACACGGCTGGATAACGCTAGAGGTAAGTGAGAAAATATGTAATTTGGGAGAATCAACCCTTTTTAAAAATGCAACAAAGTAAACATTTTAACTGGTTTAGTCGAGAGAAAACAAAACGGGCCTTTGAAAATTCAGTGTTTCCCTCTCAGCTGCAAAACTCTGCAAAGAGCAACAAAAGGCTGTAATGCATTATTAGTTCCACCTCAGACTTGAATACATTATGCTCATTGAACAAACCCTTTTGACCCTCACTTCGATGTAGCCTGAGGGAGATTGTACTGTTGTGCATATGCTAACCTAAGCACTTACTGCAGCTTACAGCATAAAATTACTTGATATTCTGAAAGGCTCTTTGCATACCTATTTGCTGATCTAGCGAATATAAACTCTGCTGAAGGATTTTCTGAAATGGAACAATAGAAAAGCTGCTGCTTTAGAATGATATGACATACAAATATTTTATAGATATTTTCCAGTATGTACTAATGTTAGAGGGTAAGGCTGATGATCAGTATTTTGCTTATTGTCAACAAGCCAACATAAAGGTTAACGCAACACCAATAAATGAATAAAAA
The DNA here is from genome assembly GCA_002120245.1 of Maccullochella peelii. Taxonomy (NCBI): domain Eukaryota; kingdom Metazoa; phylum Chordata; class Actinopteri; order Centrarchiformes; family Percichthyidae; genus Maccullochella; species Maccullochella peelii. Next base: position 240,666 of record LKNJ01000485.1, on the reverse strand, counting down.
CCCATGCATTTAAATCCATAAAGTACACAAACAAAATCATGTTATGAAGCTTTTTTATATAGCGGTTACAGCACCTGAAATGTGTATCAGTTCGCTGATGAAAATAGTCCCCAACAAATGCACTATTTCCTCCAGTTTGAGTAACGTTTGCTAAAAACTACAGTGACCAGCTGTTTAAGGAAACTAGTCAGACTTTTGAAAATATAAATTACTATTTTATATTTGTGTATCATTTGTAGCAACGTATGGGCTTGAGGCTGAGAGTCGGGAAGTATTGAGAGATTTCGATTAAGACAAGTAAAGAATAACACACAGCACTGACGGAACATAATATATCAAATGGTATAAGAGCCCGATGGCTAATAATTTAAAGAAATACTATATTGTGCGCTATAATATGACCAGATTCTGGATGAAAAACATCCTCCGTGGTGTTATGATATGTAAAATCTTTCCATATTATGGTCTGTGTCGCGTGGTCCTTCCCAAACACGCATGCTGGCTTTTCTCCCCCTATTTGTTGCTGGTCTGCAGCTCATGCAGGATTGGTTATCGCTCCCCTTCCTCTCGGGTTGTCGGGGGAGTCTCGCCTCCTCTTCTGATGCAATAGAAACCCCCTGCAGCAGTGCACTGCTGTGCTCATGTGTGAGGGTGTATGTATGTTTAATTGTCCCCCACTGCGCCCTTTCTGATGTTTCATTGGTTTGCCAGCTCACTAAATGCACACACAAGCATGGGTGGTACTCCCACTGCAGAACACATCATAGATTAGCAAACAATTATGTTGCGTTAGATGCAAGCAAACACCTTTTCATGCACGCATGGACTTGCAGTGGTCATGGGAACTGTAATTATGGACAAAGCGTGCATATATAATCCTCCCTCTCACATGTTCCCTCACATCCTCGTCAGCTTGTCTGTAGGGGTGAACAAGGATTCAAACACCAGCCTGCGACTGCTGCATAATTCTCTCCTTTTCATCGCTACCAGTCTCACTTACACAAGTATTAATACTCAGTGTTGCGCCTCTTGTGCTCTTGTCTTTCTGTCTTTCTGGAGTGGCCAAAGTAATCACAGTGTATTGTCTTTTCTCTTTGCCTCAGAGTTGAATATGGAGGAATGTACCACACTGTGGGCTCAGACAGAGAATGGGGATCCCATTGAAGCTGTCACCAGTATTACAATTATTCATCAGCCATCTTCATTTCCGAGGGAATCATTATGGAGCCTGTTGCTTGTGGGATTGTTGAAACAACCATAGAGACAAAGCAGAGGAAATAGTTGATTAAAAAGAAAAATCATTAATGCGTCCCCAGAACGTTCTACACCATACTTTCTACGATGCCTCATTACCATACATACTACCATATCACAGCCAGGACAAGAGTTTGCTCTCTGATGACCGGGTTTTGGAAAATTAAAAAAGGTCACTGGGTCAGTAGTGGATACATGCTCGTGGATCTTAAAGAAGGACAGAAATTTGAATTTTTTAATGTAAATAATAATGGAACCACAGCTATTTTATTATCTTTGAAAAGTTTTTGGACTTGTTTGTGGAAACACAAAGACTACTTAGAGACGACATTGCTAGGAGACCCGTTGTCATCTTCCATGGTGCGCTACTGACGAGGGAATATCAAGTATCTTATGAATGTTTATACAAGGTGTTGCTTTGGCATTCTAAGCTGTCTATCCCTTTACAAGTTGTTGTTGTTGTTGTTGTTGTTGTTCCACTTGGAAAGAGGAAGGTAGTTAGCATACCTTGCTAACTTTAGCCATCATGCTGTTTCAACACCTGCAGCTCCTGCACACTCACTGCTATGTTTGTCCAGCATTATTCTGTAGAAAGAAGACGGTCTAGCTGGTGTTAGCTGTCTCTCTTTCATGAGTCAATCCCACACACACCTTCCTGATACCAAAAATACTCACTAGAGCAACAAATCAGCAGCTGATAATGGTCCCCAACAAATGCTCCTGTCTGAGGAACGGGTGCTTAAACTACAGTGCACAGCTGTAAAAGAAATTACATATTTCGCAATGTATTATACAAAGATATACTGTAAGTCTTCAGTGGGAACCAATGGCCAGCCAGGGTAGGGAACCAGACTACTGGTTTTGGCCTTTTGCTGGGATTTGTTGACTATAACAAATACTGAATCTGTGGTCTTATCCTTTTAAATTACAGTTGGTTGGGACCAAAAATCCATGCCCACTGGAAGAACACCAAATTAAGAGTGCTATCACTGCAGAAAAATAAACCTAATGTACATTTCTTAATCACAGTGGAGGCAAAGTCTAAGTAGTATGTTTGTGGATCATACAATCATGCTAATTATTTTTCATATCAACTTGTATCCCAGTCATTTATGCCTAAGAAACTTCTTTTTTTGGATCAGGTGTGTTAGCATCATGGCTTTTCAGTGACCTTCCAAAGTGCACTGTAAAAAATGTTTACTAATGTGATTCTTTACTCAGCAGTCTTAAACAAGATGGTACGATAACGAGAGTCATCTGCAAACATCCACAGAAGGAAGGAGACACTTTGCGAGGCGCTCATGTGTGTTTCACGTGTCTCATATACAGAATGTAACCGGGGCATTCTCTATACAGGGAGGCATCCCCAGACTACCCCTGCCATATTTGTCCCAGAGAGCTAGCTCAACTCTAACCCATTCAGACAAATGCTTTTGTTGCCCTCGTGCTGTTTGGCTGATATGATGCTCGGTGGAAAATCGCTATTCCCCAATCTGACTAAGAGAATAGCGGGAGTGTTTTCCACCGCTAAAAGGCTTAGGAGTCTGACTGCTGCCGTGTTCCCCGACTGGCAATGTGCTGAGGCACGTGGCCAGAATCGCTTATTGACACTTCACTGCCATCTGCCAAGACTGTGAGGTTTGCTTACCAGGCTGCACATTAATAAGGCTGAACTTGGTGGAAAGAAATAACCGGATGAAAAGTTCCCACTAGGTTTTATGTGAAAGGCAATTATCTTTCCAACTGTAGGTTATATATCTGAAGTAATATAGAGACGAAACGGGAATGAATGCTGTATTTTCACTGGACACTTGGATGACTCTGTTGTTTTATGAATACAGTAAAAATCAGGAGGTCACACACACATCCTGCCTGCAGATGTCAAGGTCAAACCCAGACTCCATGCACTGCACAGAGTGTATCAATGCTCTGATCAAACCTGACTCACTAGTTCAGCAGGGACTATCTGGGCAGAGAAGTGAACAAGAGGTTCCCTCCTCTCACTTAAAAACAGCTGCCCTTGAGCAAGGCAATTAACCCCCAGCTGCTCCTGTGGAGCTGCTCTGTGGGTAATGAAACAACACTGAGGCTGTATCGAGCACTGAGCGTGCCATGTGTGCCTCCTTCACCTGCCTCTCCTCCCTCGGGCTATTGTTTTAAAGATGTGCGGCCTGTCGACTTGCCTCATTCTGTAATAGCTGCTTTGTAAATGCCAGTTCATCTGATGTGACACAGAATCTTACTAGCACAGTATGTCTGCTGACTATTAGGGATTCAGATGTTCTCTTGATAATAAGTCTCACCGGAAAGGAATGCCACGGTATGCAGCAGTAATGCCCGTGAAATCTCAGAGGTCGGGGGGTGTGGCAGCTGTGTGTAGGGGGGCATGTTACAGCTGTGCACAGCTGCCTCATCAATCAAGACCCTGTGTATTAGCTGGTGGGAAATCTGGGTCTGACCAGCCAATCGATGCTTGAAAGGTGGAGTTATTCTAACACTCGGCAAAGGACAAGTCTGCTGTTAAAGTTGTTCAGATGTGAGCTTTAACAGCAATAGAAAGAGCTGTGGATGAATATAAATACAGGCCTCTAAAGATCTGTGTCAAGGAGAGGCGCTAATGAAGCTAACGTCTAAATGATGAAGATGCTGGATGAAGAGGTAAGGGTCAACTGTACATAATGGACAGTTTTTAATGTAAATCTACAGTGTTTCTTCAAAGGCAGCTACTGCTGCTCTCTGATGACTTCAGTGAGAGGTTATTGTTGGATATTTGTTGTAACTTACATAATATGGTTAATAACATCATCCTGTTTGGCTGGTTTGGTGGCAGCATGTGGCATTGCATGTGGTTAGGGCTGCAGCTGAGGATTATTGTCATTATCAATTAATTCTGTTGATTACTTTTCTGAATAACCCTTCTGTCGTGGTGACATTGGCTTAACTTCCTTCTTATTTAGGCTCCCACACATCTAACTCTGCATGTGTAAAATTATTAATAATTTCAAAAGCAAATATTTTTATTTTTTCTTCAGACTTTATTTAAACCTAATATGTAGAAAAGTATTGAAGTGGTTACTCTTCACTCTGCCACGAACTGGACTTGCACATTTGATGAAGGTGATGATCTTTTATATGTTAAACGGCTATTCATGATTTCATGCTGTGTAAAAAGTGCACCAGTCACAGATATACTGTAGAGCAGATGAAAATCGGATGTATTTAACCATGTTTTACAGAAGTAATGCATTGTTTTCTGTAGCAAACTTCTATGAACTTAAAAATCTTATTTTTAAGCAGTTCCTGTAAAATAATAATGTTATCAACTATCAAGCTGATGCTATGTATGTTTTTTGAGCTGTGAAAGAGGACCCGGGGTCTCCAGGACCCAAAACAGAACATTAATAAGTTTTAAAGTTTAAGACTATAGTTGTGGCTATATTCTACTTTTATTACGTCCACTCCTTATTTCAGAGTCACCAACCCTCCACAGCCAGATGTTAGAAGCTGTGCAACACTTTCTGTAACAATAATGAAGCTAAACCTGATGCAGTAAACTAATAATGTACTTAGAACCAGGTTTCTCTCAGTCTCCCTTTTAGAAATGATTTGGCAGCTTTGTTGGCTCAGTGGTTGTTGTCGCCAGACTGCATTATACAGTATTCACTGCTCAGTGTGTTTGTGGTTGGAAGGGGCTGTTGATGCAGCTGTTTAATTGTTATGGATAAAAACATAAATGACTAGTTCAGTAAAACCTCATGATGTTAAACTAGCTGATGTTAATTTCAATTATTATGTCAAATTACACACACAAAATAAAACATGGTGGCTTAAATCTTGTGGTGATGACATGAACATACAAGAAATTGTTTGCTTATTTCAGTTTTACTTTTTAAATCATCATGAAATAATAATTTGCAATTACAACATCATCTGGGTTTGGTTGTCACAATGCTGCATTCAAACGTATTTAAAAAAAGACATGAACTCCCACTGTAGGTGCCCCTAACTAACCAGCTTTGAGCTCTGCGGTAAAATGCAGAAAGAGACAAAGAACAATATAACAGTGACAAATGGACTCTGTAACGTTTTCCACATAAAAGCTCATTAATGGAAACTTGACAGGTCTGTTCTTGAATGGATCACAGTCGGACAGGAAGGCGGAACGAGTGAAATTACACACTCCTTTTCATTGTCTTCCTTCAGTGATTACAATTCAATTTCAAGCTGTAGAAAACCATGTGATGTTGTTTCTGTTGTTTTTATCACAAATCTTGCACGACTGTTCTGACCTCATGAAATTCATGGAATCCCTCATGCAAGGAAATCTAAATAGACGTTTTCCCGACTGTATGTACGTGGTACTTCAGATTTCATAAGAGACTGATGTTTTATGCACATTTTGTAGCAGCTGGTTCAGCTTCAGAGACCTTTGTGCTGTCCACTGTGTGGCATGATGACTGTATGAGTGGGCTTTTTTACTGTACACACACCCTGCAGATATTAAAGTCAAACACATTTGTGATGCACCACAGTCAAAGAATAGCAGCTTATTGCTTTGGACATGAGCTTCTAGACACTCTACTTTATTTTACAACCATGTTACACGTCGCTAAATTGCATCGGAGTTAAAGAACAATGTATAAAGACGTAAGGTGATAAAGTAATTCATTTTCTAGGCAAGGCAAGTTTATTTATACAGCACCATTCAGACACGAGGCAATTCAAAGTGCTTTACAGGGGCATTGTAATACATTAAACAAGATTGACACTCTAAAAGCTTAAAATCCTCAATAAAAGCAACTGGCTAGCCTAGACACCAGGCTAAAAACAAACCTAGCTAAGCTAGCAGCAGTCGAGGCAGGTCAGTAGGCCACATCCCAACTTAACTTTACTTAAGATCCAAACGCTCGATGACTAAAATCTTTTACCTTGTTAAATATATAGGTAAAACAACCAGGATCTTAAAGTGTAGCGTAAAACTGTGGCTTAAAAACTGGATAAAAATGTCCACTGTGTTTACTTTGTCTCTCGTTCCGTACGGTGTAAGCTGCAGGGAGCAGCCTCTTTTTCAAAATAACCAAGCTTGAACAAATTTGAACTAACACATTCCCTTCAAATTAATTCAAACACATGCCACATAGCCCATCCTAAACTATTCTGTAGAATTGGCGTTTTCCTCAGCTGCCTCTTAGCGATGAGCTAACGCTACTGCAAGGTATTTGCATTTTACAAAGTCAGCAAGCAGCCTTCATATACGGCGTCAAATCCAAAATGCTGCTGTTTTTTTTTGGTTTGTTTTTTTTGGTCACGAGTTTCCTTTCAGCATGGCTCGCCGCTTTTCTCCATTTTGCGTTAGCCAAGAGAGCAACAATAGCCTACTGTAGTTTACTGACTCCAGTCTGCTCTCAGTAAACTCCCTCTGATGCATCTCTCAGTATTCAGACAGAACCTTTTCCTTCAGGACTTACAGATGATTATTTTGTGTTTGATGCTACGTTTATACGTCAGAAATCATTTTTCATCAGTCAAATAAAACACAAGATGAATGGGAGTAGAGAAGAGCAAGATTTCTGCTGTTAACGTATTTAATGTAAACACTTTTATCTTTTAATCCTCTGTAAGATCTGCAGTGAAAACAGTACTTATCTCTTTAAAACGTGAATCTTTATTCATTTTACTTCCATATTTGATTCAGCATTATCAAACTTCTCACACACTTCTTCTTCTCGCTCTCTTGAGACCGTGTCCTTGTGAAATTCAATTTAATTTACACTTCAGTCACGAAAGTACATCACATATTCACACTATGTTCCATGAAATTTATGAATTAAATCATTGTACAAGTGTGATTGTGGTGATTCTTATCAACCATTTCCTGTAATGACTTATCACTGCAACCAGAGTCACTTAAATGTGACAAGTGCAGCGGCCGTCTCATGAATGATCGCAGAGGAGGTCCAGCGAGAGATCCTGCGGGAAGATTTATTGACCGTTACTGTTAAATAAATAAATAAAAATAAACACCAGTGTTAGCCAGGCTTGCTTTCTTTCTGTTCACCTGGAGAAAAGGTCCTCTGCAGCAAATCGAAGAGAAAATGGGGGAACTAGTTAGAGGAAAAAGTATCACTTCATCTGTCTTTGAGTTTGTCTCCTCTACTCTGTTTGTTGTTCTCTTCTTTTTCCCATGTTTCATTTCTCCTGTGCACATAAGCTCTTTTCCTAACCTCTCCCCGCTCTCTTTTTCTTCTTTTCTTCACAGTTCACCAAACACAACCTTCATAATTCCCAGTTACTGCATTCTTCTCTCCTCAGTAGCTTGATTCTTGTGTGGTTGAAGGCAGAAGGTGTGCAGCGTCTGGCTGACAAGCGCACTCCGAGACCATAAATCTCCAAACATATGAGAGGCAGCACACATAATCTGTCAGGCTGCTCGGTGTTGAGAGATGCGTGTGGGTGCTTGTGGATGGTTTCAGCTTTTTTTTAAGGACTCTCAAAACATCATTAATGTAGAAGGAGCAAAGCACCAAGAGATCATTTGGTGCAACAGATTGTATGTGTGCATGTGTGTCTGCAGTGCCTTTTATCCTTGGAGTTCATGTCTTTTGATGCAATTGTTAGTGTTTCCTACATGTTTGCGAACACATGCATGGCTGAGCGCCACGCCTGCATGCTCTCAGCTTGTTGTAGCCTCAAGAAATCCAACGGCAGCCATACAGTGCTTGTGAGGACTAAGCAAAGACCACAGATGCAGAAGGCAATCGGAGCTGGCTTCACATGGCACTGTGGGAGCTCATTACTGTATTCTTTGGGCTGGAAAATGTCTGTCAGTGAGGATTCATTAAAAGCCAACCTGCTGCAGCAGCTCCTGGTAGAGCCGTAACGAGAGGTCCTTCACAATTTGGGCTCCCCAGTGGTTCAAATTGGACAGGTGAAATATCCGTGGTAATCTGCATTACGGATTGAAGCTGTTGGCTTTGTTGTTGTCATTAGCATTACAAATCTAGTGTTTGCTCAGTTCTTTACGGAACAGTGGAAGCCAGCTCGCTGTCGCCTGCTCGGGGCCGGAGCACTTTCTAGTAGCTGCAGAATAACATCCATTTATTTTATATTTCTTCAGAAACATTTCGCTTCTGCCTGCCCACTTTTTTATCATTTCCACAAACTCCACTCTCCTCTTTTAAAAATTTAATTGAAGCATTGTTTCAATAGTTTTTGTCTGTCATTATTAATGCAGGTGGACTATTCTGAGGGCAGACTGGGTGATGTTGGTTAGAGTCGGTTTGTTTAACCTGGCTGGCTGTGCTGCTCTGTCTGAGGTGCTCTAATTTTATCTTCAAGATTCAGCTTCCTTTTTGTTGAGGCTCAGTTGGTAGAGGAAGATGTAAAGGCTGCTTTGTCTGAGCTAAACTGTTTATTCTGTCGGTGCGTGTGCGCTAAAAAGCTTTCTTTTTCAGTCGCTGTTTTGTTTCTTTGCATTGATTTCCCCAAGGCCATTTTGTTTGCTTTTGTTTGTGCGCTCTACATTTTTCTTGATTCTTCATCTCATTGATTACTGTACTGCCATCACAGCAGAAGTAAATGTGTCAGCATCATCTGTTCTCTTTCTTTTTGTGCACGCTACCTGTTATTTTTCTCTCCTAACTTCTTATCTTGTGTCTTGCAGACTCGCACCCCACGTGTGACACGACTCAGCCCAACACAGCCGGCTCTTGCTGACCAGGCCAGCAGGGTTTCCTTTGCATCAGCTGAAAATCTGGAGACCATGTCAGAGCCTGATATCCCCATCGGCTTTAACCGGATGAACCGGCTTCGCCAGAGCCTGCCGCTGGCCCGCTCGTCCAGCCAGGCCAAGCTGCGGGCGCCAGGTCAGACCGCTGTCTTTAAGAAACAATCTACAATATGTACTATGTTTGTAGTTTTGAATCCAGATTAATCAACTCTTGAGTCACCAGTTTGAAAATTTATTTTGTGACATGCTGGTGGTTCCCTCTTTTTCTGCGTTTTGGGTGGCCTTGTCGGTCGGTCCATCACTTTAGTCAAGACTGAAATATCTCCACAAGTATTGGATGGATTTCCATTAAATTTGGTACTCTCATTCATGTTCCCCTCAGGATGAACTGTAATAACTTTGGGTACTTTCGTTTCCTCTAGTGCCATCATCAGGTCAAAATTTAAAATGTGTCCAATACTTTGGTTTATAAGGGTTAAACCTGGAAAACGAATCACTTTCCCATCGGCCTCAGCTGTACTTTGTGTTTACTGCTAATTAGCATGCTAACATCCTAAATCAAGATGGTGAACATGATAAACATTGTACCCACTGAACATCAGCATGTTAGCATTGTTAATGTGAGCATGTTTGCATGCTCGCCTTAGCATTTAGCTCAAAGCGCTGCTGTGCTCACAGAGCTGTAGACTCTTCTTGTTATTCATCAGTACAGCTTACCTAGAACTATGAGTGAAAAGTACATTATTCAATGTCTCTGCCGACACTCTGGACACTACAGTCTAACTCACCTGCAGAGCAGCCGCCCCTCCTATAACAGCCTACATGTCATGTTTTACCTGTAAGACTCCCGTTTTAGTGCTTTTCTATCCTCCTATTTCCGTCACAGTTAGATATTTTGAGACGAGGCCAAGTTTGTAATAGTTGGCCTGCCATGTTGTTTTCCTGTGTTTGAGTACAATGACGTAGTACAAACAACAGTGTTTCGAATTGGGGGCTCCTCAAGTTAATGTACCCTCATTTTCACTGGCTTTGATTGACAAGATGAGAGCCAATCACGCACTGGACGTGTCCACGCATGTGAAATATTCATCTTCTTTGATGTTTTTGATAAGCGGTAGCAAAGACACATTTGTTGAGATGATATAGCAGCGTCCTCTTACTGGGAATCGCTTATCTGAGTTGACTGAAGGCATCAAGTGTTAATCTAGTAAACCTGTTGTCAAGTTTACTGAAAGACTGGGTGTCAAGTCAAAGTCAGACTTCGATCCGCTGCCTTTAGGAGCACTGAATATAAACAGAGCTGTCAAATGCTTCTAAATGATCTTGCCAAGCTACCTGTCATCTTTGATTAATGGCTGTGGCTTGAAGAAAAATCATCTGCTTCTTAAAAGTATCTCCCATATGAGGAGGAGGGGGATGCTTTTGAAGGAGTTAGAAAATTCATATTATGAATTTCTCATTTTGGCAATTATATATTAATTTACAATACTACAAACCTGATGTCAGTTCATGGCAATTTATAGCTTAATGCATCATGTAACCATGCGCACATTGCTATTGCGTCTTCCAGCTTATTAGAGGATGATAATTATTATTTCATGGGACTTTGTTCAGGTGTGATGCATATCATGGCACAGAGCTACCTTAGGGGAAATGTTGGTTAGCTGAAGTTCATTTTATATGCTAATGTGTCAAAATTTAGACCAGTCTATGCACCTGTTTTTAGATTCATTAACTTAAATTCACTTTTTTGAGTCAGTAAATTATGTGTACAGTCGCTTTTTTTATACTATCAATTGATTCAGATCAGTGTGTGTTTTTTTGTTTTTGTTTTTTTTTGCAGTGGTAGTTATTTGCATTTAACCAAAAAATCTGTGAAACATCTTTTACTCGATGCTCCTGAACTACAAGGCAAGGTCACATTTTTCCCCTCTCACATTTCCCCCACACGTAAATCCAGAAATGAACTGCGGTGTTGAAAGTGTTACGTTTTGTGGCGTGTCTGGGTTTGAATGCATTTTTAAAAAAATATATAAGGGGGGCTTGTTCAAGCTAACATGGGTATTTAGTTGATTCTTCTACGATCTCAGGCATAGCAGGCACAAAAAAACTAATATTTTGAGATGAAAATTGTCCCTCCACTCTCTATTTTCATCCCTGACTCTAAACTTCATTACCCCCCTTCAACCATCGTGGATCTCCCTCATTGCTCCTCCCCATCCATAAATGCAGGGATCTTGTTCCTCCAGCTTGGGGAGGAGACTCGCAGGGTGCACCTGACCCACGAGCTAACCAGCCTGGATACTCTGAGGGCCCTCATTGTGCACATGTTCCCCCAGAGGCTCACCATGGCCATGCTCAGGTACGCCTGGATTACATGAAACTTGCTCTCAATAAAAGTATGTGTGTAAATATATGCATGTACACAAGTTATTGAACTGTTTACATGGTCATTGATTGGCCTAGATGTTTTTTGAGCATCTGCAGCGCTACATTGCAGGTTTTATCAATCAGTCACAAGGTGAGCAGTGTAAGTGGCACATTGCAATTTCATCCTCAGACACAGAAAAAAAATAAATAAATTTTGTAAACAGATGGAAAATGAAAGCAAGAAAGAATGAAACAAACAGAGAAAAATCAATAAAGTCAAAGGAGGTGTGAAATAGCTCTTTCGGGCCAAAAGTGGACACGTTGTATGCCGACGTACACATCCAAAGAGGAGAAAAGCATTTATGGACTTATTTGTGGAAACCGTGTCTAAGCTTCGAGGTTGGAAGCTAGCAGGCTAGGCTAACTAGAGGTGGAACAAGTGGAAGGTAGTTAGCTTAGCTTGCTAACATTAGCACTGATTCCCCCTAGACTTTTTGTTCATGTTATTTCAACACCTTCTGAGTCATCGTCAGTTCCTGCGCACTTGCATTGTTTTTTACTTAATATACAAAGGAGGAGGGTCTAGCTAGCGTTGGCGGCCTCCCGTCCGTCCCGTCATGCCGTGCTCAAATCACAGATGGCCGGCTAACAGCACTAATATTTCAATTTATATACAGGAATTTGTTTTTTCCCATTTTCCAGAAAGTAATTTGATGATAAAGGCATTTTCATCAGGGTGTTAATTATAGATTATCTCTATAATCTGCTCTGAAACTGCTCGGCGATACATATAATTCACATTATTATAGTCAGCAGGACCCTCTTAACTGCAAACCCACTGAATATTACACTTCTGATGAATTCAATATAAGACTGCGTCCAGTTGATTGTCTCATTACGGGCGCCTCATGCAGTTGAAGATCTTCCAATTCCCCTCCTACTCTGTAAATGAATGTACATCACTGATTATTAGCGGGTAATTGGTGCTGAAATTGTCTGTGCATTGACTATTTATCAGTGTTTTGATGGCTATTGATGTCCAGGTCTCCCAGCACAGCTCTGCTGATCAAAGATGAGACCCGTAACGTCTTCTATGAGCTGGAGGACCCGCGGGACGTTCAGGACCGCTGCATAATTAAGATTTACTGCAAAGAGCCCATCTATGGCACCTACCCCGGACACCACAACCCACACCTGGCTAACGGAGACCTGCGGGTAAGTTTTCGTGTTTGTACGTACTTTGTCTCATTTCATTTCCCCCATCTCTGTGTGGGTGCAGATATGTTTTTCTGCATCACTGAGATCCCCTAATTTTAAGAATTTGAAAGAATTTTCATTGATGTAGAAAAGTCCAGTCACAGTTCCTGAGAGGAGAGAGTGACTGAGACGTTGTACAGTGTTTGGGACTTGTGTGTATGAGCTTTGTGTTATTGTGGTGCCAAAATGTAAACCGATGCCAAGAAAATGATCCTGCTTCAGTCACAGTCACCTTTTCCTTCATTACCAAATTCTTCTCTGTGCCGCTGCTAATCTATGACTCATAGATTAGGGAGCGAGACAGACACGTGTCTCTTTCTGGCAGTGGCAGATAGCAGCCGACCAAATCATCCCGCAAATAATACATTTTGTAATTCCCCTTGAAAATTGTTATTTATTCACCCCCACGCCCAGTATCCATCTCCCACGTAGCTCTGATATTATTTCTGTGTGTTTACAAAAACTAGTTTGCGTTACATAATGTCTCCAATCATAAGTTAGTCTCATCCACTCTCTGAGAGGGTATTAGTGAGTCATGTGACCTTACTCCAGCACTACTGTTTTTGGACCAGTGCCAGTCCTTCACATCACTGCCGGTGCTGACTAGGCTGGAAGCAGACTGACTGTAAAATAGCATAAACACTATTCAGAGATGATAGACTGTGGTCCAGTTCATCTGAGGACTGAGGACTGGGTCATGGATGCAGAGTGTGATGGTTGGAAAATGTACTGCACTTCCTGTATAATAGTGCTTTTAACCTGAGAACAGAACAAAACACGATTACTCACCTTCACCGATGTACGTACGTACACACACACACACACACACACACACACACACACACACACACACACACACACACACACACACACACACACACAGAGCGATGGAAGTGCAGTGCAGTTTCTTGCTCAAGGGCACTTTGACATGCAGACGTCGAGCTGGGAATCAAACCAACAACTCTGTGACTAATGAATGACCCCTTCTACCACCAGTGACTCTAATATAACCCTTAACACTTGTAATACAGCATTACTTATAATGCTGGTCTTAATGAAGTAGGACTGCATCCAGTGATTATTTCAGTTATTGATTAATCTGCCAGTTTTTTCTTTGATGAAAGGTTTGGTGGTTGGTCCAACAACAGTTTAAAACCCAGATAGTCAATGTACAGTTAGACAAAACAGAGAGGCAGATCTGGTTGGGCCTTTTTTTTCCTAACAAATGACTTTAAGCGAGTGGGTCTGAAAGCTATATGTGAATGATATGTTATAATCATATCACTCTGTAGGCTGCTGTAGGATTTTTGTGCGATAATTACGTTGAACTTGGCGCAATCTGTGTATCATCACGGCCACAACAACAATATGCTGATTCATAACTAAAATAGGTCATCAGTCGGTTGTCACTCACTTCACTTCACTCAATCCGTAAGGGCTATTTTCGTGCTACTTTTGCATAAAAAACAAAGACATTTATAAACTCTGCTGTATTTGCCGGTTTGGTTTGGTTCACTCCGGCTGTCAATCGAACTCTAGTTTGGGGGGGCTGAGACTGCTTTAAAAGGAGGGAACATAGTTGGGTCTTGCGTCCTATTTGTTTATTTTATCAGTTCCTCATTAAAAAGTGAGTGAAACGTAGAAACTACACAGTAACTATGTCCCCCAGTGAAATATAGGACACCACTTTTTATCCTGTTTTATCCAGTAATAATAATAATATTAATAAACTTTATTTAAATAGTGCTATTTTTTTTAACAATGTTCCAAAGTGCTTCACAAAAAGAAAAAATACAATAAAATAATAATATAAATAGATAAAATGTAATAAAATAAAATTGACACAGAAATAAAATTATGTTTTCAGAAGAGATTTAAAAGCAGTGATAGATTTAGCAAATCTCAGCAGGTAAGTCATTCCAGAGTTTAGGGACCCGGACTGCAAAAGCCCGATAGCCCCACCAGTCGGGCTCTGATCGGTGATGATCCACGATGATGTCACCAGAGAGGATAAATAATCACACATAAGGCTCAGTAACGCGTTCATTTCCCCAGGTGGGTCTGCATAGTGCTAATGATGCAGGATGATGTCACCGAAACCGACCAATCAATCAGTTGCCTGCCTTGTTCGTTTGTACAAAAAAACAGGAAACCAATTGAACTGAAGTTCCCTAAGAGAGTTTCTTCAGAGGCGTTGGGGATAAAATGCCTACTTTGACCTTTGACCTGCTTTGAGACCTTTATTCCAGTCCCCCCGACCTGTTGGTTGGTCCACACCAATGTGGTCGACATAAAAATGGTCCGTGGTGCAAAAAAAGGTTGGGTACCCCGACTCTTAACGATTATCAAAATTGTTGGCAATTATTTTTCTGTAGCTTATCGATCAGTCTACTAATTGTTTGTACTAATTGCACTAGTGGTAAGTGGGTTCAATGATGTTTTAAAACGTTAGCGCTGTTAAATGACTTTAAGAAGTCCTCCTCCCTTATCTTCATAGTATTCCAGTACCTGTAACATCCCTCCTGTCCGGTAGCTATGCTCTTATTGATGAGCCACAACAAGGATTTATCTTCATTCATCATTCAGCTGCTGGCGAAATGAATGTGGCATCACCCTGATTAGCATGATTACTAATGCTGTATGCATTTGGTTACAGCTGGAGCAAATTAAACCATTGCCAATAGATAGACAGAGCGCTTATGTCATTCAGTTTTGCAGCGTTAGTGTTTTCTGTACAAGACCTTGCATTTTGTTGCCGTCTAATTACAGCGTGATTATGGAAATGAGAAAGCAGTAATTTAAAGTGTTAGAGAATGCTGCTTTTATTGAATAAAATAAATTATAAACTGGATAAATTACATTACAGAAAAACAGACATGCAGCGCGCACACTGTGAAAAACGAATCTGCATGTTAAACAGTTGAAGATGAAGCGAGTGTTGTCGACAGCAGGGCATTTTTGACACATTTGCCGTTTTTGTTGCCGTCAATCAAACACCCCCGGGGCCTTTTGTTTACATGCTAGTGTGTGTGATTGCTTTTCCGCCTGTCAGTGTGCATGATTCACAGATGCCCGCTAGTGTCAATGCTAGGTCAACTGTTCATCTCTCTCTCATGGGATCGGTTGCCGTCTTCAGATTGTGCCACGGCTCTGAAATCTTCCCAGCATTTTACAGCCTTCTCTGACCAGCAGGTTTACCTTGAGGTTTATGTGTGGTGGGGTACATTGCTGCTTCTGCCATCACCAAGGTGAGCGACTAGGACGTGTGTGTGTGAGTGTGAGAGAGAGAGAGAGAGAGAGAGAGAGAGAGAGAGCTTATTGAACCCCAGCCAGCAGAGCCAAGATTATTCCCTGATTGCAGGCCACAAAAGCATGACCAGGATTACTGAAGTCCATCCAAACCTGGGACTGGAGGACAGAATGCGGTTAAGGATGAGATTGATTGGCAGATTTCCCGCAGCGGGAGAAAAGTCGGCTTTGAACGGTGCCATGGGACGAACCTTTCGGGAGTGTACCTGCGATAGACGTCTCGTGACTTCAGGGGGTCTTGGAGGTGGAATGAATTGTCTGTATGTCTTCAGCACGGTTATAGGATGGTGTCGATACCAGGCTGTTGCTAAGATACAAGATGGAAGATGATGCCACTGGAGTCATTAGGCTGCTGCGAGGCTGTCCACAGGGTGTTGTTGTAAGAGGCCTATGGGTTATTATGTAGAAATATTGGTTTTCCAATTTGCATCGTCTCCCGGAGATAGCTTTGTGCGTCATAAGCAATTACAGTGTTGTCTTCTTTTGTGTTTCTTTGCTGTATCTATTACTCCTGTCTGGTACTCGCACTCTGCTGCTGCTCTCCGTTCTGCTCCGCTTTGTTTTTCCTTTCTCCCTGACATTCAGGATTGATGCCAAAAGATAATCCCTTCATGCTCAGTCCGTCAATAAGCTATCCAGTGCAACTTAAAACGCACTTAAGGGGGCAATTTGGAGTCTTTCCTGTCAATCTTGAAACGGCATCTATGAGTTGCTGTAAAATGTTACAGTAAACTGCACCGGCTCATTGCGACGTAAATATTTTTTTAACTGACTGTTTCCAGGCCATTTCCCACTTTTTCTGATTGCTGAAAACGATATAAAATTAAATAGAATTTCAGCGGTAAAGTGAATGTCATCAGGGCCCGTATTTACCAAACACCTCAGAATCACTCACGCTCCTACCTCAGAGTAGGACATGAGAGTTATTTATGAAGCTTTCTACACATGACTCCTAGGCTAGAGAATGATGTCGCTGTTTTACCACACTGTCAGCTGCAAAGTAGAAATCACACAGAAGACGTTTGAAATATTAGAAAATGGTGACAATCAAAATGCAGCAAATGGCAACATTTGTGTGTGTAGTCTTCATGTGTATGTGCACATAATAAAGCTGACTAAACTATCTATGTTGCAGTATATATGGAAAAAAGATGATGCCAAAATGTACAATTAAATAATAGATTAGATCTCATAATGATATTTACCAATAAGCCATTTGCATTAGGCATTAAACGCTGGCAAGCTCATCACATGTCAATCTAAAATGGAAGATAATTTGACTCAGCCTCATGTGTGTTTTATCCAATCACATTGTTTAACAGTGCCTTTTATTAGCGCCACATCTTGCTTGTATTGTGAAATAATTGGCTTGCAGCAATGCTGTTGCAAACCCTCTGTGGGGCTGCGGACACTTAACCCATCAAACTGTCCAATTTCCTGTTAAACTACACTTCCTGTTGACTTATGTGCCCTCACAAGTGCAGGGAAATTAGTTATCTAGTTGGTATCTAGATAAATTACGAGCTGTAAGAGCGATCAAAGTTTGATTTATTACTGCTGAAATTCTTGGCTGTAAAAGGCCCAAATCATCACCGTTGCAAAGCTCCATTTTCTTTTAATAAGCTAATAGTCAATAAATATCTCTCCTCCCACAGAATGTGAAAATAAACAGAGGTATCATTTTCTAGGTTAAGAGAAATGATAAAATGATTTTCCTTCGAGGCCAAAAACTACGACCAAGTCAGATTTCTGGCCAGTCCAGACTGATTTCCTTCTCTGAGATACCTGATAATTACAGGCCCAGTTCTGTGTCTGTTGTTCTTTTGTTTATTCGTAGAGGGAGATGGTGTACGCACCTCAGGACTCTCCAACCAACCGCCGCCTCAGCAACCCGCCCATGTCTTCCCAGCATTCATCTTCCTCTGCCTCCCCTCAAGGCTCACCGTCCCGCGCCCGCCTCCTCTACAGCGGTGGCAGGCCTTCTTCATATGCTGGGCTGCCCCACCACACCCACTCCCTGCCGCACCAACACCAACACCCACACCAGCACCCACACTCCCAGTCCCACCACTCCTCTCCCCACCAGCAACCACAGCTCCACCAGCCCCATCACGCCCAGCCGGCCTTCTGTGCCTCCTCCAGCGCCATCCTGGAGCGCAGGGACGTGAAGCCGGATGATGATGGATCCAGGAGCATGGTGTTGCTGCGGGGAGACGAACGTGGCGGAGGTGGGATCTACGCAGACCCCTACTCTCTGGGCCCAGACACAAGTCGGATGAGTCTCGCAGGAGGTCCTCACTCCCCTCTACCAGCCAGAGCAGACCCCTATGGCTCCTTATACCGTCGTGGAGGAGGGGGAGGAGGAGGGGGAGGTGCCGGATCAATGCGTACACTCACCTCCTATTCAGCAGCCGCTTTACAAGGAGAGCTGATGGAAAGCGGGGCTCTCTACAGACCAGGAGGACCGCTATATAATGACGCCTACGCTGCGTCTATGTTGGCCATGGGCCTGCGGGTGCCACCACCTTCCTCCCCACAGAAGATACCTGACATGAGGGATTCCTACGGGGGCACCATGCCCAGTCGGGGCTCCCCCGGGAGGCAGAGTTTGCGAAGGGACTCTGTGACCTCCTCTGTGTTTGGGGACAGTCCCAAAGCCCGGGGACAGGGCTCAGGGTTAGGTCTCACCTCAGAGCAGCTCTGCTTGATGGCCGGTCCTGGAGGGGAGGGCGGGAGCGCCGGGGGCTTCGGCTCACCTCTGCTGGGAAATGAAACGGAGACCAGGTAGGGCAGCCTCAACACATATATCTGCATGCAGTTCTTCACGAGTACTACGGTTATATTCATATTTTACTCACATGCACTGTAGTAACGATGTATAGTATACAGTATTTATTTAGCACTGGCCACTGCAGCTTAGATATTCAACACTACACAATATTTATCCATTAAAGTCAAACTTTTCATTCTCTTAGATGTAAAAAGTTGAACTCATAATAAACCACTTACTCAATTAAATACACTTTTTCTGCTACAGTCTGACTATTGTGGCTAATGCTAATTAATGTTAGCAAACTTTATTGCTGTGTAACGGAATATAATTAGAAAAGTTTGTTGACCGTTTCCCCGTTCAGACCAGAAAGAACATGTGTCCTTGCAAAATAGGTGTTGCTGGACGCTTGATGACGTAGTTACTACTTGTGAGGCTGCTCCTGCTTCTACTACTGTACCTGGCGAGCTAACCGGTGACATATTAGCTACTTTAGCCGGTAACATGCCCGTGATAACCGGCCAAAATAGCTCACCAAGCTGGCATCATACCAGTTTGTGCCTTCGATTCACAACTGGCTGCAACCCATCTTTTTGCAGAGCAGGGTTATATAAAATTGGATGGTGTGACACAGTTGACATAATGGCTTCCTCAATTTTGAGCTCTCAGTTCTCTGAGGTCAACACCATCAAGACAGTTTGACCCTCGAGTTTGTGCCTTTGATCAATAGCAAAGTTCACCAAACTCTGGCTGGATTTAGCTCGCCTCTGTGAGGGAATCCACTGATTTTAACAACTCCTTTTTAAATAAACTGATTTACATCCGAAATTTAAAACGCTGGTGTGACCAAGCTGTAGTACTATTATAAAAACCTATAAATGGGGATTAAAAGGAGAACACGGGGAGCACTGGGGAAAGATCAGTATTTATTATACACTATGTAAAAAATACACAAGACATCAGTTACAGTGTTCTGTGTATGTTTGGTGTGTGGATCCAGGGAGCGTATGGAGGCCATGGAGAAGCAGATAGCTAGCCTGACCGGGCTGCTGCAGAGAGTTCTGAGCAGAGCGCCTGAGGCAGAAAGCCCGTAAGAGAGAGAGAGACACACACACACACACACACACACACACACACACACACACACACACACACACACACACACACACACACACAGTATGAGAAAACGCACTCGATATACAGACACGTTTGCCTCAGCACACATGAAGGCTGTGTTCAAACCAATCCCTCTTTTCCCTTAGTGCACTTTATATACATAACACTCTTTATGTGATTGTCCAGTAGCTTTACATTTGTACCAAATACACTGGTAAAACATGTAAATTAATGTGAAGCAACACAGCATCTGTCAGTGATGTGGGGAAATTAATATGATTCATGCCTGAAATCTTAATTTACTGCCCACTACAGTTGATCATGAAGGGAGTAGTTATATTTCTTATCCACACACACACACACACACACACACACACCAGGAAGTACACTCTGAGTAAAGCTGCTAGCAACACATATATTTCCCACATTTTCCACCATATATCAATAGCTTCTCAGTGGCTAAGTCGATAGTGTGTTCTGGCTCTAAGTGCTTTAACTCTTGCCTCTTCCAGGGAGAAGATTGAGTCAGCCAGTGACTGCTCAGGAACTGACAGTAAGTGCTCCCTATACCAAAAAAAAAAAAAAGACAAACTATTTCCTATCACTACTTGTCACCGCTCCCCACTGCTGCCTGTTTGATAGCCACATAAATTGGCTCTTCTTCCTCTCACAGAGCTGCCGCTGTTTCATTCTCTCTGCATAATTCTTAAAGTGCCTCACATGTGATCGTAATGGCTGACTCTGCAAGCTTCTTCATAATGTATGTTCCGGCTTTTTGCTGCTGTGTAACTGGTGCCCATGCTTCTTGTTTTAGCTGGACGAACTAAAAAAAAAAAAGGTAGCTATGTGTTCCTGAAGTGTCTGGTACCTGTCCTCCCGTCTACCCCTCTGTGTTCTTTGTACTTTATTTGGATAAGCTTCCAAAAAGTGTGTGTGTGTCGTCCTGAAGGACTTTCCTGCCTCTCAGCTGGCGTCCTTCACTTTCCACTCGTTTTCTGTCTTTTTGAGTAAGATTGAGTTGCATTCATTCTGAAACAAAAACATGTTTTGTCAAGAGTTATTTTTGGAAGCCAGACGTGTCTCGTGTTCAAAAACTCCACTGAGTGTTGGGGAAAAAAATGTGTTGGCATTCAAAATAATTTGCTGTGCGCACACCTCTTCAATAATGAAATGTAAAACTGCATCAACCACACAAGTGCTGACGAAACGATTTGAAAGCTGAATAAAAGCAAAATGAATTGATTTCTTTTGATAACGTTGGAGCTGCTGTTAGAAGAGATTTTTGCGATTTAAGTTAACGTTCTCTTGTTATCTGATTGTGCTTTAACATTGGAAATATTTGATCTTATGTCAAAGTCTAGATAAGCCTGGATATGTTGAATCTGTTGCAACTTAAAATGGGGTTTTCTTTACAGCAGTTTGGTTTGTTGAACATTCATTTCTACTATAATCTCAGTAAAGCTTCACACATTTAAACTAACTTTAAAAACCTGTGACTTCAGCATCTTTCTCCTGTTAAGATCTGATTCTTATCTGTCTGTCTCTGCCAGGATGATGAAAGTGTATATTTTCCTTCAGCCAGTAAAAGTCAAATGGACTCAAACGGTCATGTGTGGACTGTCGGTGTGCTTGCAGTTAAAATCAGGACATTCCTGTTATTGATCTAAACTGGTGAGGAGTTTCAGTTTTGCTGCCCACTGTGTTCGTCAGACGGTCTTCTAAAGCGTTCTTAAATTCTGGCTAAATATGGTAAAAACAAACCTACGGGGCCTTCAGATCTCCTGGTCAGAGTTTCTACGACACACTGCAGCTAAAGCAGGAAGTCGTCACCTTGTCTGTAGAGGTGTTGGCACTGAGGTGTTGGAGATATTCCTTTCAGTAAATGTGTTGCTGTGGTGGCGACTTCTTCGCTCTTCATTTGTTTTAGTTAAAATGCAACTGTTAAATCTGTTATCGATTGTCTTTATTATAGTTGTTTTCCCTTTGTCTCGTTCTGCATGATGCGTGTGACTCAAACACCCTAATTACTGTCAGAGCATAGCGTTAATTGTCATTTCAAAGGATTATCTGAGTTGGAAACACACATATTTTGGGGCTGTCTGGGGGACTCTTTATAACGACATACTAGTGGAAATTAGTGGAAATGCTGTTTTTCACTACTGACCCCGTTTGTCCCTGAATCCTTCCCATGCTGTTTGTCGTTAAGTCTACGTAAGACCGTAATCTCCACCCTTGACCTACAGCACAGATAGAACTTGTCCTGAATTGCTGCTGCCAAAACCTGGAACAACCAATCTTCTGTATCCAGTCAGTCAAGTTGTTTTTCTTCTGGATGGACATTTGAGGTCATGAGAGTCAAACCTTCAAGTCAAGGTTTCTCTCATGCTCTATGCTTACATTTTTCTCCTCAAGTGTTTATTTAAAACCTTTTTAGATTTGCTAGCAGTGTTTTGGGACAACTTCTATCAGTCCCGCTGTGAAGGAACCCAGAACTAAGCGAAGAGAACATTCCCTGAGTTTAAATCCTACTTTTTTGTCGGGCAGCTTTGACACCGTCCGCTCCCTTGGCCCTCATGCCACCTCCACCCTCGGGGGCCAACCAGCCTGTGACAGTGTCCCGTCTGCAGATGCAGCTCCACCTACAAGGCCTGCAGCAGAACACCAACGCACTGCGCAAACAACTGTCGCAGCTCCGCAACATGCAGGTGTGTGCATGCAGAGTCGTGAATGGAAAGGTTCTGAAACGGCAGCTTAATTTTGTGTATTTGTGACTATAATTTGCAGTTTACGTATTTAAATATCTACACATACAGGTAGTTGGCAGTTTATTAGGTGCACCCAGCTTAAACTAGTGCAACAATAAATCCTCCCTTCATGAAGGTTATAACGTTCAGTTTTTGTTGAAAGAGCAACTATTTTGAAGGTCATTCAATTGTACTGAGTTATAGTACACTGAGTGGTGTTTCTATTTTGTCCACAGCCTCCAAAATTATCACATCACACCATTTCAGCATATTTCCACCAGCTCACTGTCTCTTAGAATCGATTTTTAAAATGTTATATATTTTACAAGGTTTAGCACCGCTATACTTGAACTCCCTGACAAGCAACATCGTAAGACTTATCTTTGTAGTCTTGTTTCTTGTTGTCTTGCTTATTTTATATAATATGTGTTTTATTTTAAATTGTTTGTCCGTGACCTTTTTAATCTGTTTAAATGTGTTTAACTAGTAACCTAGTGTATATTTTGGCATGATTATATAATCGTGTAAAAACTATACAATGCACATGACTGGCAGGTAAAATGAACCATGTGTCTTGGTGTCCCAGCTGGAGAACCAGGACTCGGTCTTGTCCCTGCTGAGGCAGACGGAGTCGGAGCTGAGCCTCATGATGCTGGACGCCATGCGGACACAGGAGGACCCGCTCCAGAGACAGCGCCTCCTAGTGGAGGAGGAGAGACTCAAGTACCTCAACCAGGAGGAGCTGCTGATCCAGCAACTGCAGTGAGTTCAGAGCACAATTGATTTATGCAACAAGCCCAATAAATAAAGGGTCATTTGTCTTGGTTGCACTGGTGTAGAAGGACCTCACGCATAGGGGCTGGTGCTCGGTATCGACCCTCAATACTCTTTTGGTACCAACCAAAATGTGTCTGAAACACTTGTGACACTATGTACCACATGTAGTATTGAGTGATGTGAGTCTGTGACCTGGTCCTCCACAGTGACCTGGAGAAGTCGGTGGAGGAGCTGCAGAGGAACTCGTCAGTCAACCACGGCCTGGTGACGGAGCAGGATGTGGAGCAGAAGAGCAAAGAGCTGAGGATGCTGGGAGAGACGCTCACTGAGCTCAAAAGTAAGTGTTGTTGTGACCTTCTGTCTGTGTCGGGAGATCCCTGTGATTGCTCTGTGGCTTTTCTGGAGTACACTTTGGTCATTTGGCAAGTTTGTTCACCTGTCGATATGCTTCCCTCTGAGCTGCAGTCATTTAGCAGCTTTCTCTGTCTGTTTCAGTGCTTCTACTCTTAAATTGCAACAAATTTAAGGGCAACAGGTTTCAAAAAGTCCATCTACTGCCTGGCTTACGCTCACTAACCCACCCTGCTGTTTCACCACTGCTGCCTCATTTATACATAAGCATGTTTCCTTCTTTAAAGGATCAGGCTGGTGATATTCTATATATAACGAGTATCCAGAGCTTGATATATCTTCTTCCTCTGAGCCACAGAGCTCCATGTTTGTCCAAAAACTATTAAAAACACATCAGAGAGCCACACTGTTGTTCCTTCATCACCATGAACATAGTTTATTTGGACTCAGTCCCACACACACCGTCCTGCTGCCCCAAATACTCACTAGAGCAGCAAATGTGGATTCATCCACCACTGAAAATAGTCCCCAACAAATGCACTATTTCCTCCTGTTTGTTTGATTTAAAAACTACAGTGAGCAGCTGTTTTAGGTTATTAATTAACCTTTTTTAAAAATGAAACTATATATTTGTGAGGTGTTGTTAGAGAATTACGTCTTCAGTATCGAGAGACGGACTAACATTATTGATTTTAGTCTTTTCATGGGATGTGTTGACAATAAGAAAACATTAGCCGTATCCTTTTTTTACTTACTGTACATTGGTTAGTTTGCTAAAAATACCTCCCCAAAAAATGACGATATTTTGTTTAATTGGGTTTAATTATTTACAGTATTCTTTATTGGTTGCACATTTTTATCCAAGTAGTCTTTTTGCAGCATGTCTCACAGTATGATGTAATTACTAAAGTAAAGCTACCGTGTGATGGTGTAAATACGTGGTGACATTACTTCAATTACTTAAAAGGTCTAAAACTAAAAAAGAAAAACAGTTCTACTCATAAATTCACCCGAGTGTGGTGCTGTAGTTGCAGTGTTAGGTCATAGTTCAAGTACTCGTATTGCTAAAATACTGCGTGTATGTCAAATTGATGTTATACAAAGAAAAATGTGAATATTTAAGAATCTTCTCAGACTTTAATTAATATTCATGAAGTTTCAGGTTTAGCCTCTTTGAACCTTGAACTCTCACTCTCCATCTTGAATATTAATGAGTAACTTCAAAGCTCTTCATAATAAAGTGTTTAGACTGACCACTCCTAGTTAGCATGTCCACCTAGCGCCTACAAATGCAGCACTGTGCTTTGATGCAGTATTTGAGTGGCAGGTGGACAGTTTTCAGGACAGCTTGAGGGTCCAACATTTTCCTGGCTGTGAATTGTCCACACATACACCCACAGATGAGCACAGACTTTGTTTTTGCTGCTGCACGTCTAGCATGCCCTTCCTTCTCATTTGGCCGACCTCCACTGAATCCAACTCACTGAAGCCTTCTGGATATGACAGGACAATCCAGTGGCTTCAAATAGCTGCGACAGAAACAGCATCCTGTCTTTGCTTCCTGTAATCTCCCCTCCCTCCCTCTTTACCTGCCCCACTCGCCGCCTCCATTCTTCCACACATCATTATCTCGACACTTCCCTCCGACATGCCACTTTCTCTCTTCATCCATCCGTCTTTCCCTCCCCATCACTCTCCCTGCCATCATGCCTCCCCTCTCTCTCCCTCCCGTGCAGACCAGTTCCCCAGCCTGCAGAGTAAGATGCGAGTGGTGCTGAGGGTGGAGGTGGAGGCTGTTAAGTTCCTGAAAGAGGAGCCGCACCGCCTGGACGCCCTGCTGAAACGCTGCAACAACATGACGGATGCACTCAGCACGCTCCGCAGGTATACATATCAAACACTCCTCAGTTTGCTCAGATAGGACCTCACTTTCTTATTAAACCAGGTCAGATCACGTGCCGCACGTTCTCCTCTTGTAGACATTTCTATTCTGATTTTTTTGCTGTTAGATTTAAGACTGCTTGTACCAAATCTTACACTCACTTATTACTAAATAAAAGGGCTTAAAATGTACTAGTTTATCTAAAGTCATACCTGAGTTTCAGCACAACACCAAAATGGTTCCTTACTTTGAGAAACTATATTTATTTATTCATCTTTGTTTATAATGAAAGATATAATATGCACACATATTTTTACCTACATACACTCAGATGTACATGAATTTAAAGTAAACAAAAGCTTGTGCAGGAGAGGTAGGAAGCTAAAAGCTGATACCAAGACGTCTCATAAAAAACTCAAGGCAGGATAAACAGAATGACATTAAATGAAAATTGTTTTTTTACAATTCTGTCATTTAATTTAGTCTTTCATCTAAAATAACGATCCACATGTTTAAAAATAGGTTTTCTTAGTAATGTTGAAATTCAGATAAATACTCTTAACTTGTAGAGGAGCATTCTTGCGAAACAGATCTTACAAAGGATTCTTTAGGATACGTTTTTTGGAAAAGATTTAACACATTTATAGCAGAAATCTTGCTCCTCTCCTGGCCATTCATTTTGTGTTTCATATGAGTGATGGAAAATGATTTCTGACGTATAAACGGCAGCATCAAATACTAATAAAATTTAGAAAACAAAAACGTGAATTGCAACGTCCCCGGTTTGAGTCCGGCTGGAGATCTTGGTTGCATGTTGTTCCCCGTCTCTCTCCTGTCGTCGCTCACCTGTTGACTCTCTAATAAAGGCACAAGTGTAAAAAAACAGTGTTGTTAATTTGACCAAGCATCATTTTTGTGATAAACCCAGGACCTTCATGGTGTCCTGTGTGTATTGTAGTCTCTTGTATCCCTCCTATATGTACAGACAAGTCACAGAAGGTGTGTGGAAGGGCCCCGAAGACCTCTCCAGCCAATCACAGAAGAGAGCGGAGGACATGGGTCGCAGCTCTGACCTGGACATCCTGAACAGTCCTTCTCTCAGCCTCACTGACCTGAGCACCAGCGCTGGCCTCGCCAACTGGATGCCCGTGTCCGCCGGCGACGCAGACACCTCGGGCCCTGAGCAGGACATCCAGCCTTCAATGACCTTCAGAAACCGGGTTCACGATGACCTCCCAAGTCGGCGTCCTGCCGATAAGTCTGTGTCGGCCGAAGTCAGACTGGTAATCAGCTGCTGATTACTGACAGTGAATTTTTCGAACACTGAATACATATTATTCTCATTATTATGTCAGGATTAGCCAGATGCCAAATAGCCATTTACATTTGAAATTGCATCTTAAAGTACTTAAATATCTTGAGAGCCTGTGCACACACCAGCAGCAGCAGCAGCAGTCGGTTTATAACTCCATTTATCCGTGTAATATCAGAAAAGTGCCTGAATGCATCTTAATTATGTTTCTCCAGCTTTGCCTGTTAGCATGTTTCAGCTCATCGTTTGTCTATATCTGTATATATGTCAGGCGGCAGAGCGGGACTGGGAGGAGAAGCGTGCCAGCTTGACCCAGTTCAGCGCCCAGGACATCAATCGCTTGCTGGAAGAAACCCAGGCCGAGCTGATGAAGGCCATCCCGGACCTCGACTTCGCTGCCAGGCACATCAACAAGCCGGCAGTGCCCCCCAAGCCCCAGATCACCATCCCAATAACCTCCACCACAGTTACTTCTCCTGCAGCTGGGACCACAGCCACCACCACCTCAACCACCACGCCCAGCGGGGACCAGCAGCCTGGCAAAGTGCAGCTGGCTGCCCAGAAGCTCAACAGTATGGAGGGGGCTGGTTCACATCGAGGGTCAGGTGAGTCATCTCTGTTTTTACTACCATCTGTGCAGTACATTGTGTTTATTTACCTTGTGACAAAGTTGTGGTGAGGACAACTTTTACAGGTGTTGCAGTGTTTGATGTTCTGTCCTCTGTTTGCAGTGGATCTCAGTGTGGCCCGGTGTCGTACAGAGAAACCCTCCAAGTCTCCACCTCCACCTCCACCTCGCCGAAGCTTCCCGTCGGCACACGGCCTCACCACCAACCGCACAGGAGACGTCATCGTCACCACCAAGAATCTGAAGGTGAGACACTTTCAGGATCAGCGGTTTCTGGCGCCTAATCTACTTTTAAAAGTCCGTCATAGCATTTCATTGTTAAATAAAGCTAAGTGGTTACTTATATCCATGCGAACATTATATCCTGAATATGATCAAAACTGGGATAAGACTAATAACAACTCGAGCCACGTAGCAGCTAATCAGTTAAACAAAACGTATGATGATAAATCTTCACCCTGAAATTAAGGATGTTCCAGGTCGATCTGCAGGCTCCAGATCAGGGCCAGTATTAATTAAGCTTAGGTGTGACAGCTAGTCAAAAACGCCCCACTTGCCTGCTCATTAAAACACTGACTGGGTTTGTACTTTGTGAGCGAGTGAACTGTGGAGCCACTAGATAAAAAAACAAAACAAATAAACATCTAGCTGTTTCAGTTAATGATATTTCAGCGAGTGCTTTGAGTTTCAAAAACAGCTGTTTTGCATCTAATTTTAGTGACATTTTGCAGGTGAAGCACACCTCTATAGCGCTGCTGCTGGTTGAAAATTGGTTGGTTGTTAATGCTGAAGAATCTGTCGAAATCTCAATTAAATATTATGGGAAGCCATTTTAAGCCTTTCACTCAGGGGAGCCTCTCGGTGTCTAAGATGTCCAGCTTCAGTCTCAGTGGTCTTGTTTGCAGGGATTCAGAAACATGTTCTGTGAGACAAGTTGGATTCTGACCCACATATTAAGAAACCTGCTCTCGCATGCTCAGCAGAATGAGAATCCTGTTGGCTGTGGGCAGTTTTAGGTTTGGTTTTCAGGCAAGAACGAGCTGCTGCTGCTGCTCTAAAGCCTCCCTGATCCGTCTCTCTGCGGGGAGGGTTTGTCTCCGGAACCGTCTGATTCAACAAGGTGCTAAAAACCTTCCTCACGGACCTTGAACAATGTCAAGTAGTTCCTGGCAAGACGAGATTTTTCAGTTCATTCACACAAAAGTTCAGTTTGAGGTCTGTGAAATGTGCTTAATAACGGCCATCTTGCTGGAAATATTCTGTTAAAGACAGAGGGAAAACATTAGTAGTTTAATAGGTGTTAATTTTGTATGTTCAGATCCTTTAGTTAAGTAAATGTCCTGCGTTGAAAATGATACTAAAGTAAAAGTATGTAAGTATAATCAATAAATATACTTAAAGTATTAAAAGTAGTAAAATGTCCCCTGTGACTGTTCTGCTATTGTATCTGATATTATTAGATGATTATTCCTCATGCAATCATGTAAAAGCAGGATTTTACTGTTGGAGCTCATTTTCAACTATAATGAATCAACTTTTCTCCATTAATCCATTGATTTGTTTAATTTGTAAAAAAAATAAATCAGAAAATAGTGAGAAATGCCGTCACAATGAGCCAGAGCCCAAAGTGACACCTTGACAATGTTCGTTTTGACCAACCAACAAAATAAAATGATTAAAAAGCACATTTGAGAAGCCATGAAATGCTTTTACATGAAAAATGACTAACTGATTAATCAACTAATCGCTCCAGCTGTACTTGTATGAACTGTTGGGTAGTTAAAATAGGTTAAACAGGTGTGTTTGGGGAAGAGTGCTGCACCTGGGCGATTGACAGTCTTTAGTCTACTTAGTTCTGTTACAGGTGAAACCATTAGGCCTACACAGTTTATCAAAAGTGACAAAGAAAAAGGAGATTTGAGTGCAGCGCGATTTCAACCAGAACTGGACACAAACCAAGTGCAGCATTTTTGGGCTTGTTGAGTGGATCTGTGTATTGATATTTGGGTTATTATAGCTGCTCTGTAGGGTTTTCAGTTCTGGTCTATCCATCCGGTCTAATACTTTCCATAGAACGTACACGTTTTACCGTCTTTTTTTTTTTTTTTCCTTCCCTTTAAGATGGAAGAAGACGGAGACGTGCCCAAAACTCTTGTGAAGCTGAGGCGGACCCCCTCTGACACCCCTCGACCCGCCTCGACCCCGCCTGTGATCGCAGCATCAGCCATCCAAGACGAGGACGACGAAGAGAAGATTATCGCTGAGCTCGAGGTACGACAGTTTAGACCGTTGAGTTATTGGTTATACAGAGGTTTATATTTATGTTGCTGATTCTGCTGTGATAACATGTCTCTGCCACACTCTCTCATACAACAACCACGGATCAAAGATATTTCAGAGAACGCCTGTAAAAGATTGTAATAAACGGTACCGCACCCTACCAAAGGCCACCCCCACCCCTCCATGCATCTTTGGGTCCTTGGGCAGAAAGGTAAACTTAATAACTTCCAACCACGCCTGTGGACTGTGCTTCTACTTCTGCTGACTCTCCTTTATTGGCATCCTTCTCCCTTTTTTATCCTCTACTCAATCCTTTATAGTCACTAATACTCAAAGTGTCAACACCTCTTCAGGCAGAAGTCCAAGTGAAAATAAAAAAAAACGGTTTACAAAGTGCTTTTACAGTTTTTACTGGGCCGGTTACAGATCACACAGTGTGTAAAGTTTCTGTTAGAAAAGAAAGACACGCTTCAGAAAATAATAATCAGTTTGTCAACCTGAGAAACATCAGAAACGTATCTGATTTATTTAACATGTACTCCATTTCAGTTCACTAGAGGTCACTAAGTTTAATCGCCAAATACCATAAATGAATCTGTAGAATCAGTCGATCTTAGCTTATAGATGTCTGTAGATATATATGTATCGGTGTATATGTCGGCTGATAAGTAACAAGTATCTAAACTTACTTTTAACAACCAACCTGCTTTTTTTTTTAATAACAGTTGGCAGGAAATTTGACTTATAATGCAGCTCAGTGTCTCTGAGTCTGTGCATCTATTCTGATTTCTTTTGGGTGTTAGTAGTTAGTTCGATCACTTGTGTTCACTTTGTTTACCACATTTAGGTCCTCACGTCTTCGTTAGGTAAAATTTATAAATTGAATTTTAGTTTTCAGGATTTTTTGATTGTTAGCCGACCCACCTGTTTATAAGAATCTGCATTACTACCAACAGAGGTGAAGCTGACACGTGCGGACGAACGTCAGCGACGTAAAATGCGACTAGCTAATGCTAACGTAGCACGTCGTGGCCACAGTAGCTCGAGCTGTGGCTGATCAAAATCAAACTGCTAATAAAAACAGCAGCGCCTTTGCTGTGAATCACTATGTTTCACCACAGTATACAGTAAAATATTTATAATACATACTTAGTTATTTAGCTTTTATTTCCGTGTTATGCCAAATATTCGGCCTATCCCACATGGGATCACAACACGCTGCTCTTTATCAAACATCCAAAAGTAGAACAACAAACCAGAAGAAGAAATGTCAGAATAGCAGAAGAAAGAAAAAGATATAGCATATCATTATATCACATCGTATACAGTGTGGTTCTCTCTTTCCAACCTTGTTAACAGTTCCTCTGCTGACTTCCAGCTTCCTGTGAGCTCTGAACATTAACATAACGTGACCTTTGTTTGTGAAACTTGAGTTTTTGTTTGATCCTCTCGGTAAAACTGGAGCTTTAGCGGTGTAAACATGTAATTGGTGGTGTGATGTGCAGTGAGTCACTGATTGAAGCAGATGATGTATTTAGTTCCTTGCAGACTGCGAGCAGCGAGTGCATTTCTTGACAGCTCTGGTGACATATTTAGCTGAGTTAAGAGGTCTTGTTTTTGTTGGAATTATCGCACAACGGTGCCGAGCAGGTAGCTGTCAAAATAAAGGACAGGGAGGGGAAGGGAGGGTGAGGGAGGGGATTCAGGTTCAGAGCTGCAGACAGAAATGTTTCTCTGAAAGAATCTATTTTCTCCCATGCAGGTGTTTTAAATTCAGATCCTGTTTTTATTCACTGAAGGCATGTGGGGCGCCGCGCTGTGTTTAAAGTTGCCAGCAGTGATTAGTCAGCAGAATAAAAAACTGTCATTAAAACAATATTTTTTTTTTTTTTTTCATGGTAGAGCATTTTCAGTTTACAAATTCATGAAGAGTTAAAAACCAAAACCGGACACTTCTGAGACTGTCCTTTACTTTGTTTTTCACAGCGGTGGAAGAAATATTCAGATCTTTTACTTAAGTAAAAGTAGAAATACCACAGACTAAAAATACTCCATTACAAGTAAAAGTCCTGAAATCAAAATGTTAAGTAGTAAGAAGTACTATCAGCAAAAAGTACTTAAAGTATCAAAAGTATTATATTATTCTGTTTTTACCACTAATGAATACATGTAAGAGCATTTTAATCTTGCAGTTCGTCAATGTGGAGCCACTTTTAGATATTTTGTATACTGGGTAGATTAGTACTAAAGTACTGCAGCATATCATATGTTTTTATGTAAAAAGTACATAAAAAGTGTCAAATGTAGTGGAGTTAAAAGTACAATATACCTCAATATTTTACTTAAGTACAGTACTTGAGTAAATGTACTAACACTACACGTTTTTTCCCCCTATTTGTTTATTTGCGCTGTAAAAAAATTAAAATATAAAAAAAAAAAATGTAAAAAGTCAGAGCAAAATTAAAAAATAGCTAAAAACAGGAGGCTCATCGTGTGAAGAAAATAACTCCTGACAACAATCATGAAAACATCTATAATGCTATTATGGACGTGAATTCAAAATAATACTAAGAGTAAGCAGTGAGGAATTTCTTTACTCTACTTTTTATTTGTAACAATTTTAAATATATTTTACAAAAGAGAGGGGAAAAACAAACTTCACTAATGCTCCTTTGGCTGACTTAATGCCCATGGTTAGTAGTGTTTGGGTGTCCACATACTTTTGGCCATGTAGTCTACATTTATGGTATGTATGATGATGTGAGAATGGCAGTTTTGTCGTTGTAAAAATGTTAATACCTGCCCTCTCTTGGCTCCCACAGAACAGCAGCAACTCTCCGGGGCCGACGAAGGGCCCCACGGTCGCAGCCAGGCTCAAACACCTCCAGCAAGGCAGCCTAGAGAGGCCCAAAACCCGCAAGCAGAAAGATGATTTCCCCAAAGTCCAGGGCCAGCAGCAGGTATTCCACTTCTAAAACCTCCACCTCTGACGCTCCGTCTGCCTCTGACTCTCCTCTCTGCTGTCGCTTCAAAGGAAGTTTCCCCTGCGATTTCTGCGAGATGAGACAACCGGTTTAGGCCCAACCAGCAGACGATATGAGATTACACAAACACCAGAGGGGGCGCTATCTACAGATCGATTTTTACCAGTTCTTGATGTGTGTTTTGACCTTTGAGTTGCTGGATCTAACCTAGCCTGCTTAGAGATCCAGTTTTTGTCGTACGAGTATGTCGGTGTTTTGATTTCCTGAGGAAGGTCTTGGTGGTGCTTGTGACTGATTTAAACTAGCTTTATTATAATAGTCAGATCTATTCAGATACATCCTTTGCCTCCATTGTGCGACATAATCTGCAGTAATGCCACGGACTGATTTCATATCTCAAGGTCGAAGTGCTGATATTTCACCATGATCCAGCCATGTGTTCTCTCACTGAATCCTCATCTCTCGCTCTATTCATCCAGTAATTACCACATGCTGCTCGTACCCATTACCCATCCTTTAAATCTCAAGGTTGCACAGTATTTTAGGACGCTGGTGTTGAACAGCCCGAAAGGTCCACGTTCCAGCCAAGAGGCCAATCCATTAAGCTAGCTTACTTGCAGAACTGCCTTTTAAGAGCTCTAATGCTACGATTTTATTATGCAAGATGACAAGAGTGAAGCACAAGGTGCAAGGTCACCTGAAAAAGCTGTTTTTGTATACAGTTTAAAGTGTGCAATAAACCATATTTATAGAAGGTAGAAGACGACAAAATGTCTGGAAGCAAAAACAGGCTGCAATGAACTGCATACCTAATTCTGAAATTTAACACCACTGAATTTATAACATTGAAATGTTTCATTTGAAAACCATCTATCTATCTAGGGCTGCAGCTAACGATTATTATTATTGATTAATCTGCCATTAATCGTTTAGTCTATAAAATGTCAAAAAAATTGTGAAATAAGCTCATCGCAGTTTCCCAGAGCCCAAAGTGACGTCTTATTTTGCCCAAAACCCAGAGACTCATTTGCTGTCAGAAATGACAAAGAAAAGCAGCAAATCCTCTCATTTAAGAAGCTGGAAGCAGCAAATGTTTGACTTTTTTGTTTGAAAAATGACTGAAACGATTAATCGATTATTTGTTGCAGCTCTACATCTATCTGAATTTATGTTGTTTAAATATCCCTCTTTATAATTTCACTTCAGGTCATTTCAAGCTGTGCAAGTTTAGAAAGAAAATTAAAGTGTCCTAAATTTAATAAGCGTTATACTCAAGTTGCTCAGATTCAGTTGTTGATTTTCAGATCTAAAAATTCTGTCAATCACATCATGACCCGTGAAAGAAAACAATCCAAAACGTTTTTGAAATTGCAAAACTACAAAGAGTTTAATATAAAACCACAAACATCCAGTTAGACGGATGTCAAAGTAAAATATTTAAATCCTAAATGGATTTAGTGGTATATTAAATATTAATGCCAACATGAAGTATTCAGTAGTGGTTCAATTTCACAATTAGGTTTTAAATTCAAATTATTTCTTTGCTTCCAACCCCTCGTCCACACATACAGACCCAAACACTGCAGGAACAGAAAGCCATTCATTGTGAGTTGAATTCCTGGACTAAAGACTGCAAAGTCGCCCAGCAGCGAGATGCAAATGTCCTCCGGGAGACAACCAGTCGCGCTCATTTTTCCCTCTGGAAACAGCAGCACAGTTGTTTTCTACTTCCGCTCAACTACGTAAAAGTACGTCAAGCCAAAACGTCAACAGCTTCTCTATTCAACATGATGCAACTCTAACAAGCTGCTGGGACAATAAATAAGAAAATGTAGCGTGAAAACACATCACTCAGGAAAAGAAGTATGTCCTCCTGCGCCGGTGTGATGGCAACAGGAGGAATAAACTGCCCAATCAGAGCGGAGTATATAAATTACCGGTTCAATGCTAAACACGCCCACAAGCTTCAGGCTCCTGAGAGGCCAGAGAGAGACTTCTGAGTCTGTATGTGTGAACAAGAGGTTAAACGCTTGGCCTTTTTTAAATGTGAAGGTCCACTCGTCTTATCTGCTCCTGCAGACTCTCCAAGCTGCCCCCGACCTGCCGAGTGGAGCAGCCTTGACCCATCCTTGGCCACGGTCTTTAAAAAAAAAAGAAAAAAGAAAAAAAAAAAGAAGAGAGCTTTCAGAAAATACCCGGAAAGAGAAAATGATAACACTTCCAGCCAGGGAGCACCTTAACCTGCTCACACCAATCCACATTTTCACCCAGAAACATCATCTCTGCGTTTGGGGCAGTTTCACAAATCTTTGAGGAATTATTGAATTTAGCCATTAAACATGCAGTGCCTCATTTAGAAGTTTACTTAAAGTTTATTTTTTTCCCCCAAACACCCCCTAAAAGCAGCTCATCCACAGGAGCCCAGACACATTTAACTTTCACGAAAGGACGGCGTCTTTAACAATAGCTTCCATTAGCCGTAACAGCAATTGGCACATGGCTAACATGGCCGACCTCCACCTGACACGGCGATGCCATCTGGGCGAGCGTGCCCTCTCCCCTCCACAAAGAGACCTTGAGGATTAGTATTCAGGGCTGGTAGTGTCTTGTGAAGATCTGAATATTAACTAATTTCCTTTTATTGCTTCTTAAAAATGTCTCATCCAAAGATCCTAAAAGCAAACAGTCAAATAACGTTTTTCTTTGTGTGCATAAATTCCATGTTTACATAGTCAGAGTGAGCTCATGGCTTGAGATGTCATGAAACATAGTGTTAATGTTTCTTTTACGTATCTCAGCTCGGTGCAAAAGTCTCTGTACAAGCAAAAGTATCTATCAGAATATGTGAATGATTATTTGGTTCAGCATCAGTAGATATAAATGCATCTCTGTCACTCTGAACTGTACATACAGTGTCGTGGCTTGTGGGTCAAATGAAGCCCCGTGTATAATAGTTAATGTAAAGAATCATGATACAGTAAAACAGTCATACACAAAGGTTTTACTCATTAACTAGACTTTGCTGCCATCTCAGTCACTTTACTGTTACTTTACTTTTTAATTTTGTATTATGTTTCTGTTGTGGGTGACGGATGCAGTAAAACATCACACGATCGTCAGAAAGTGGTGTAACGTGTGTGCTGGCCTCGGGCAAATGAATGCATTTGGATTGTGAAATGTTTGTGAACCAGAGGCTATTCGAGTACAGCGTCCATCTCCAGGAACTACCAAAACATATATGACCGAAAAACACATGAAAATGACACGATTTCTACTTTTGTTGACCTGTGTAGGCTTTTATTTATTTATTTATTTATTTAGACAAAGTTGCAACACACCTACTGTTTATTTCTGATTTGATGGGAAAAGTTGGTGCTGCATTAAAAAGAGGCGGTGCACGTTTTAATCGCTCTTCAAGCCTGGGTGGTGCACCTGTCTGCTAGTCCTTTTGTTCCTGACAGCGCAGAGAGAGAGAGAGATGTACCAGTGTCCCCCCGAGGCTCCAGGCAACACCTTGTCGCCACAGACTGTTTTCTTTCATTGCTGAACTTAAGCTGTTGTCAGGCTTGGATTCTTCCTCCTTGTACACCCTCTTCCAACAGTTACAGACAATATGAGCATTCAGGAGACGTGAAAGGCCTGGAAGTGTATTTTATTCAGCCAGCCCTTTCGTCAAGCATTACAGTCGGGTGTTAATCCTCAGCACACTGTTGGCCAAAACTGTGATTTTTTTCTTTCATCTTGTCCTTTGCACAGAGGCTTTATTGCCCTGTGGAGTCGATACTTTTAAAGGATAATTCTGAGGTCTTATTTTTGTAGTTTTGGCATCATTTCTATCAGTAAAAATA
Organism: Maccullochella peelii; assembly: GCA_002120245.1. Classification (NCBI taxonomy): domain Eukaryota; kingdom Metazoa; phylum Chordata; class Actinopteri; order Centrarchiformes; family Percichthyidae; genus Maccullochella; species Maccullochella peelii. The sequence continues at coordinate 204,055 of LKNJ01000485.1, read as the reverse complement.
TTATTGCACTAATAAAATTAGTTATTGGAAAGCCACACGGGTCAAGAAACAGAAGCAGTCAAACGATCAGACCGGTTGTAAACAAACCTCCCGATTATACAATTTATTTAGGAGAGAAAATGAAGAGGAAAAGCAAAATTATTACCCAAACTGTCTGTTGTAAACATCCATCAGTTTCATCCATCACACAGTTTTCCTGTGAGGTCCACATCTTGTTTCGGGTCGTAAAACCAAAACAAGATTTAAAACAAAGGCCCTAAAACACTTCATGTGGGTGATTCTCTGTGAGTGGATCTCTACAAGCGAGCCCTTTCACATGACACCTAGAGATATTAGTTTTCTGACCAGACAGTTCTGGGGATTCCCCTGAGAACTACAAACCTTCAAGGGCTTTTTCCTGGACTTCACTGTCGGTCCATTTGTCTGTGTTTTGGTCCATTTTTTTAAGTCTACTGTTATGAGCTGTTGTTTACACGGATAAGCTTTTACACGGATTGCCGGTGCTGCATTGGCTCATGTGTTTGACCAGTCAGCATACACTTACGTCACTCAGGGTTCCTCTTGTGCTGGGAGACAACCTAGTCTGAAGTAGGAGCTAAAAAAAGTCCCTAAAAAAAGATCCATCCCGGTTCTTGCAGTGCGAACACAATAAAAAGTTCCTCCAGTCCCAAAACGCCTATTGATTAGAGCAGCTTTAATGAATCTGGGTACCTGGAACCGGATCCAAAACGGAGTCTGCTATCAAAACCAAACTCTCTTTACAACATGTCTGAGTGCTCGTGTCTCCTGCCCCGTTGGACTTCGTTGTACAGTATTTACTTTGAGTACAAAGTTAACATGACTGACAGAAACGATGACCAAAGCTACTGAAACAGGACTCAAGTTGCGTCCTTTATCCATCGCTTTCCTTGAGGCTTTTACTCTGGATTTGCCTCTCAAGGACACACTCGAGCTCCATCAATCATGTGAAGATGTACTTGGCGCTCTTTAGACGTACATTCCCACTGTGGCACGCGTTTGCCCAACATGCCCAGTGCAGTAAACCGTCTCCATCGTTAATCTTCCTGAACGTAACTTGTTTGTCCTCACGACCCTTTTGCCTCACTGAGCATTTGGCTGGACAAACCGTCACCGGCCACGTGTGGCCCGTGGACGAGCGGTCGGTGGGAAAATCTCTGGTTCGCTAATGTGTGGAGCCGTTCATTAGCACCGGCGGCGGAGGGGGGACCGGGGGACGGCCGGGTTCGGGTTGTTGTTGTTCCAGTTGGTTTATTTATTCGGCACATAAAGGCGCCTCTGAGACTCCTCCTGCTGCCGCGGTGTTTAAAGATCAGGTCAGGCAGAAGGAAATGTTTTCTTAGCAACACCCAAGAGCCTCGGCTAATAAAGAGCTGTGGTTAGAGACACAGTCCTCCTCCTCTCCTCCCCTTTCCTTCTCTTGTCTTCTCTTCTCCTCTCGTTTCCTTCTTTTGCTCATCTCTCCTCTCCTCTCCTTTTCTTGTGTCCTTGTCTCCTCTCCTTGTTTTCTCCCCACATCTCCTTTCCTCCCCTCTGCTCTCCCTTCCTTGTCACATCTCCTTGTTCCCTCTCCTCACCTTGTGTCCTCTCCTCTGCTTTCCTTATCTCCTTTCTTCCTCTTTCCCTGTCTCCTCTCCTTTTTTCATCTTGTTGTTTCCTCCCCTCCCCTACCTTTTCTATCCTCATCTCCCCTTTCCTTGTCTCCTCTCCTTTTTACTCTCCTGACTCTCCATTTTTCCTCTCATCTCCTTTCCCTTCCTTGTCTCCTCTCCTTGTCTACTCTCCCGCCTCTCTTCTTGTTTCCTCTCCTTTCCTTGTTTCCTCTCCTCCCCTCCTGTCAGACTCGTCCTCTTTCCTCTCCTCCCGTTCATTACATGGTCCCTCCTCTCCTGCCATATATTTCATCCCTTCATCCTTTTATCCTCCCTGCGTCACACAGAAGAAGATTTTATGACAGCGGGGGGGGGCCTTCAGTGACTTGTAGTATTTCAGACACACAGATGAAAGATTTAACAAAAACTTGAATTACATTTGTCTGTTTGTAAATTTTGATTTTTGTCTTTTTTTCTTTTCCCCTCCCTCTCACTGCTTCCTGTTTCGTCTTGTTTTTGACTTTTTTTTTTTTGTTGTTGTTTTTTTGCTCTTAAATCTTCCCTCTCTGCTTGCTTTTTTTGGGGCAGTGCTGAGATTTTTGTCACTGACTGCTGCTGCTGCTTCTTCTCGCGCTACAGCAGAAACACTGCTCATCCCTCTGTCCAATCATCATCAGTGTCGCTGCTGTGTCCCTTCACTGCTTTGTCTCACATCATAGTGGTCTGTGAGCCAGTCTTTCTTTCTTTCCTTCCTCTCTTTCGCTTTGCTTTCTTCATTCTCTGTCTGCTTCTCAGGTCTCAGCTGGATAAATACCTGAGGAGCGAGTACTCGGATCATTCCGGTTTTGGACTCGATCCTAATTCAGACCTTGAAGGCGTGAGATTTTGTCATTTGAACAATTTGTCCGACTATCAGGCCACACAGGATGTTATAACACACCAATAATCTACTTTACTGTAGTTTAGATTTATACATTTACGGCTCTGGACCTGCAGTATGAAGCAGTGTGGGGATTTCACTCCTAACGTCATCCACCGTATCTAACACAATATCTGTGTCCCGGTTTCAGACTACACACTATTTCTAAGGAGGTTTTGAATCTGTAGTGTGTTCACACTGGGAAAGTGACTAAATTAATAAAAGTCAGTATGTAAAATTGTTACGCAACAATCAATATGGATTGCATTCATAAAGTTGCAAGAGACAGATTAAAATAAACATGCTGGATCCTACACTTCCCACAATGCAACTTGATAGCTTATTTTTATCATGCAGCCATTAAGCTTCTTCAGAACTGCATGTTGGATGGTCAAATAGCTTCGTCGCGCCCGTTTCTGTAACTTTCCGAAAGCGACAATCCGACGTTCTCACACACACACACACACACACACACACACACACACACACACACACACTTCCTGCTGTTCGGAGGTCAGAAAGGAGGCCAGGGTTTGAACTCCTCTCTCTAGCGCTCTTGTTGTCTTTCTGTAGACAACCAAGTTCAACGTTCATGAATGTCTTCCAGGAGAGACCGTCTGAAAATGAGCAGCGTTATTTAAACGATATCGCGTCTCCCCGGCCTCTATGGCGGCCGGCTTTTCACTCCATCTTCCAGTGCGGCTGTTCAGATCAGGTATGAACACTTTTGACTTACGACTTTGTTGGACAACACGTCGTATGAACTAGTTCTGCTTAACGCAACCCTTAGGCCCTGAATGCTGTCTTTCAAACTCCACGCCTCTTGTCCGTAACACAGACTTTCGAAGTCTCGATCCCACTTTGAGATAACATCATCAGGGGTTGTTTTTTTTTTTCTGCCTTTGTCAGAGAGTTGATAGAAGCGAGCTGACAGGAAGTGAGGGAAGAGAGAGAAGGTGAACGCCATGCAGTAAAGGTACCCGGCCAAACTCAAACTGACTGAAATCAGCCCTGCGTTAAGACAATACAAGGGACTGTGTTAGTTAGTGAGGGCGTTTTGCTTCAGGTACCAGTGAGACGATGAAACACTGTCCAGGAAGTCCAGTTTGAGTAACAAATCCATGAGTATGAAGGTTTATCAGAGGCCCAAACAACGCACAGCGTTTCCAAAGCTGTAAAATCGTGTTTTAATCATTTTCTCTACCATCAGGAGAATTGTGAGTTTAACAGCAGAAATATGCTGTTCATGTTCTAAAGTAATCCACCAGGAGTGTGCGCTTGCATGTATTTGATTCGCTGGCGCAGCGTGTTGCCAGGTGACGTCGCGTTGTTGAGGCAGGTTCAGCCCTTTTGCCGAAGCCTCCTGCGTAAACTGATGTTCATGTGTACATTTGGTTGGAGTTTCCCTTTAAAACTAACTGCAGGTGGTGGAGAGAAAGCTCAGGAGGATCTTAAAAAACAAAAGCATCAAATCTTTAAATTCAGTTTGCAGTGGCATAATGTCGCAGTTTGACAGGTGAATCAATTGAGGTACATTGATTGTTTTGTTTAATTACAGCAAAAACACACTATAACAATATAACGTATACAATTAGTATGAAGTATGAAACTGGGACACAGCCAATATTTTACTTCTTCTGCAGCATTTAGAGTTTAACCCGTCTAAGATTGCTTTGTTGTAAACATTAAATCAAACTCTGGTTGGAAGGTTTAAACGTAGAAATGTGATGAGTTAAATAATCCTGCACACAGACTCTCTGCTGCTTGACATTTTGCTGGAGGGAAATATTAATCTCATACTGTGAGTGTGTATTTATACCACTGGCAGGAATTAAATTACAAACGGATGTTTCAGTATTTAGTTAATACATTTATGGAATGTATTAGTAGCCTCAGAAATAGCACTAAAAGCTAGCACGAAAATAGACAAACGCGATTAAAGTATAACCTAAATCACTTAATCAGATATATTGTATGTATTATTATATGACCGTTTAGTTTTTCTTTTGAAGAAATCACTTTATTAACATGTAAAAAAGAAAAGTATCATCTATGTTTTATATAATCAAGCTTTTTTTTGTATTTTTATACTTGAAGAGGATTCATAAGCATGTGACACATTTATTCTGTAAATTATTATTTTTTTTTTGTGTTAAAGATTTTTTTTTTTTTTTTAAATTTCCTGCTAACCATGATCACACTTTGTTGTGGAAAGACCAGTCAGCAGTGGGAGAGTGGGAGGTACTCCAGATGGTTGTGATGGACTGAACAGTATAGTACCACCACATATATAAAAAGCACACATCCTCCTTCCTCTAAATCGATCACCTCGCTGATCCGATGCCGTTTCCCTCTATTATAACCGACGGTGTGCGTACACTACACAGACTACACTTTAAGCTCTATTGATGGTTTCTTGATGAATGTGTGATTGTTCAAAACCATTTGTGGATGTTCAAAAATGTATATAAACCCCAAATGATATATTACAAAAATTGATTTTACGTGGAAATTTTTTTAGACGAGAAGGAAAAAAAATAAAAAAATAATCCAAAATGGCATGCATATACTGTAAACATTCCTGGAAAATCTGCACGCTGGGTCAACAGAGGTCTCATTTTCTTGTCAATAATTCTGTGTATACTTGTGAGTGTATGATAGAGTAAACAAATTGTACAGTAACATAGATTTTTGTATTATGTTCAAAATGGGTCGGTAAAGCCCCTTTTACTGTCAGAATAAAGAAAAAAACCATCGTAACTATTGAGAGAGATACTCCAATGATATTGTATATCAACAAAATACTGTTCCTCCAGTCTGAGAGTGATGCTTGCTGTCGGGTAAGTGTTGTTTGTGAATTGTGAAGAAGAATGATAATCTACTACAAAGTCAGTATAACTAAAGACCAACTTAACAGCGCAAAACACCACGCAACTTTGTGTATGGAAAGTAAAAGTTGCTGCTACGTGTGACAAAAATCAACCAAACAAAAAAAAAAAGGTTGCTGCTTTTGTACGTTCCTGTTGTGTTTTTGTGACAATAAAGGTGACCCTCTTATACACGACGGGTGTGAGTGTGAATCTGTGAATGGCCTGAAGTCACTCATTATAATGCTGCAACTAACTAGTGTTTTTATCAATTAATCTGCCTATTTTCTCGATTCATTAATTCATTGTTTGTTCTATAAAACATAACGGGACATCGTTAAATATCCTGTTTTGTCTGACAAACAGTCCAAAAACCCCAAATGTTGAATTTTCTTCAATGTAAGACCAAGAAAAGTTGTGAATTCTCACATTTGAGAACCTGGAATCATCAATTTATTTTGGGCATTTTTGCTTGAAAAATGACAAACCAATAATCGATTTTTCAAAGCAGTTGCCGTTTTAATTTCCTTTCGGTCGACGGATCGTTGCGGCTCTAATTCATTTCGTCCGCTGCAGTACAGTTGGCCTCGTGCAAGAACATTTCTGTATTCTGATCTAAAACCTCTCTGAACATTTTACGTGAGTTTTGTTTGTACGAGTGTTCAAAGTCTCGATAAATGGCATAACCAATGCTCCTAAATAGCTGCTCGCACACATTAAAACGGTGAACGTAGCTACTTAACTCCTCTGTCGGAGTATAAACTGCTCCACGAGAGACGTGGTTTGAAGACTGTTATGAGACCGGAGTCAATGGTACAAATATGTCTTGAATAAACTGTGAACTTGTTCTGTTACCTGAAAAATTCATACCAACTAAATCTTAACAAGCCATGCTAGCAGCTCTGTAATTAGCGGTGCTTTGAGCTAAATGAGCTAAATAACGTCACGCTAGCATACAATGACAATGCGAACATCTTAATGTTTAACATGTTCACCATCTTAGTTTAGCGTGTTATCATGCTGATTTGCTAATTATAACTAAACACAAAGTATAGCTGAGGCTGATGGGGAACCAAAGGATTGGACAATTTGATATTTCAACCTGATGGTGGCGCTAGATGAAAGTCAGGATCATCAAAGTCGGCAGGTTTCAACCTCTGGGGAACACGAATGTCTGCTGTTTTTGTTAAACGAATTACACAAAGAGTTATTGTCTTAAACACATGAAAGCAACACGAATGTATGAGGTTATAATTATAAAAGAGGCAGCTTTGTAACCATCGTTAATAAATCATGAATGTGTCATTTAATACTGAGTGCAACCGTTTTAATCATGTGGACTTTGAAGCCCTCCTCATGGACAAATACATGTCACAGATTAGTTTAAACCTAGTAACGCCTAAAACTAACCAAATATGTGCTCAATTAGATTTGAGCTCTGGTGTGACGAGGTCGGGCGGCGTTCATTTAGATTAGATGAAAGTTTAATGACTCCTGAGGAGAAGCTGAGTTCTTGCATTAGCGGAGAAGGAGCAGGCGAAAGATGATAATCAAGTGAGAGAGGCGCAAGATGGAGGGTAGTAATTAGAAATGAGAGAACATAGAAAGGTTTTTGGTTTACAGGTTGAGTCATATGTGAAAGTGTTCATCGTTACAGATGGAGACAAATTAAAAAGAAAAACCTGAATAAATGAACAGAGAAACAAAACGAATGCATACGATTCTATAAAGGTTTGATGATGATGATGATGATGATGATGCTGTGACCTTCAGTCACCAAATCTCAACCCAAATGAAACAGAGGATCTTTTCTGGAAGTCCGAGCACTGTTTAAAGGAATAGTTCGACATTTTGTGAAGTACACGTATTCGCTTTCTTTCTGAGAGTTGGATGATAAGATTGATACCGGTCTCATCTGGGCGGCCGGGTTGCGGTAGCAGCATGCTAAGAAGGGAAGTCCAGACGTCCCTCTCTCCAGCAACGTTTTCCAGCTCCTCCTAGGGGATCCTGAGGCATTCCCAAGCCAGATGAGATAAATAATCTCTCCAGCGTCTTCTGGGTCTACCCCTGGGATCCCCTATCAGTTGGACGTTCCTGGAAAAACCTCCAAAGGAAGTCGCCCAGCATCTTGATCAGATGCCCGAACCACCTCGAGGAGCAGCGGCTCTACTCCGAGCTCCCTCCGGATGTCTGAGCTCTTTAGCTTAGCTTAGCATAAAGACTGGAAGCAAGGGGAAACGGCTAGCTTGGGTCTGTCCAAAGGTAAAAAAAAATACTCTAACACGTTGTTCCTCGTTTGATTAATTCGTTCACAAATAGAAATGTTAAAATGACATAACTCCTTGTAGTATTTCTCTCTTTGCATGCGAGTATTGCAGCAGTGAGCGTCGTACAAGCAGACAGCAGCACCTCTAATTAACAGGATCACTGTGGCGATGGACACTAACGAGTGTTAAAGTGCTCCTTTGTTTACCCTCGGGGGGGGGGGATGAGCTGGAGGCTAAAGGTCATCCCCGACTGGATGTGTGGGAGTTATTATGCATCAGTTTGACCTTCATCCTCCCCTCTGCCACTGCTGCCAGGGGTCGGCCCTCTGGCTGAGCAAGATGAGATAGATTTAAAGATGCACTAATGGATTTGTGGCCACTAGGGGGCAGAAAAACATAACAAACTCACAGACACACAGCCACCATATATCATAGCTAGTTGCCCCAAATCACATTTAATTGGATAAATATATGATATGCCCCCAAATTCAAGATGATTTCAGTGTTTTACAGAAAGAGAAAAGAGCAATTTTGATATAAAAATATATAATTTTATATCAAAAGATTTAGAACTAGAATTTGTTTTATTTCCTCTGTATTCAGTGTTTTTGTTTTTAACACAATGACTTGAGTCTTGTATCCATGTTATCTGTACTGCTGTATGTCTGCGTGCTTCGGTGCGTTGGTTTATTTCTCTTCCTAAATCTGAGCTGCGTGTGGTTTTACACAAATCGTCTGACTTCTGCTTCCACGGTCTGTTGAACACAAAGCAAAAATTCCTGGAAGTGAAGCTCTGAAAACATAAAGGAAACGAAAGTTGGCTGAGGAAGTGTAAAAATATAGTATACCATTACAGAAGAAGGTCTTCTGGGGACATGTGACACAAATAATACTACCTAAATGAGCAGACACTGTTCAGATTCAGCCCAGTTTTAGCCCTGATTGGAACGCTTTTCCACACGGCTGCTGTCAGAAGATCCGTTATAAACTGCAGTGAGCTTGTTTTAATGTTGTTGCAGTGGTTTTGTTCATGTGGCTAAACTTTGCTGCAGAACAGACGGATCATATTGTCTGTCTGTGGCTCCGTATTATTCTTCTATTTCTGTTCATAGTAGAGTTGCACAAAGTAAAGCTGCCTTTCTCTCTGTTCGTCGACATTGAGGACGCAGCCGTCTTAAAACGTAAAACTAATGCAGCCTGACGCAACAGTCCGGCAGTAAATCCTCCCTTCATGAAGGTTATAATGTTCAGTTTGTGCTGAAACCGTTTCAGGGAGGTGTTGATTCAACTGTACGATCATTTTAGAGAATGTAGTAACGGTTTTGCATCATACAGAGACGTGTTTGTATTGGCTACAGGTGTACCTAATAAACTGACTGTTTATACCATGAGACAATAGATGTAGTTATTCTTTTAATATCTATGGAGGCGTTAGGCCAGTGGTTCCCAACCCTGGGCGTCGGGCCTCCACAAGGGGTCACAAGTTAAATCTGAGGGGTCGCTAGAGGAAAGCAGAAATAAAAAACATGTTTCAGCTACACAGAATAATCAGTTTCCTCTGATGTTTGCTTTTGTCACTGTGAATGTGTTTCCTTTTAATATGCACAGACTGCATTTACAAATATGACTAATAAGCAGATAAAAACAACTTTTACTAAGCCCTGATTTGTGTGTTTGATGCATCCTGTTTCTCCCTCGAGGCACCTGAAGGTGTGAAACCAAGAGTGTTTTGTTTTACCGTAACAGCTCCGCTCTCCTGCCCTCTCACTCCTCCACTTCCTGCTCTCACTCCTCCGAACAAATCAAGACTGTACAGATGTTACTTCTCCCTCGGCTGCATGAACGGCATCTATTTAAAGAAAATGAGACTGAGGCGTCACTAAGGCAACAGCAGCTGGTGTTTCATTCAAACCAGACTACAGACTGTGAGTACAAATAAAACACTGAGATCTGAATCTGCTGCAACAAGTTAAAACTCGCTGTCAGCAGCAACATATTTATTCTTTTTAACATATTTTACGTCTTTAAAAAAGCAGCGTTTTGTCCTCTTAATGTGTTATTTGCCAGACTGAAATTCGTCCTTGGTATGTGTAAAGTCTTGTTCAGGATGAGGAGACGATTGCTTCATGTAGTTCAGCTGACAACCTTCCCAAACCGGAAAAGCTACACAACAATGTAAAGACTGTAACACCCACACACTGTATGGAGCCTTGAGTATGCCACCGCATTCAATTAAAATGTGTGAATACATTCATTACTTAAAAAAATCTATTATGGATTAATGAATTAAATTTGCATTAAAAACAGGTATCAAATATAGTATTAATATAAATACAAATATAGAATTTACAAGTAAATTTTTTCCTAATTCTGTCTTTTAAATGACGGATTAATGATGGGATCGCAAAATTAATTTTAAAGTTTTTATTTTTTTTTATTTTACTTTGTTAGCTTTATCTTATTTAATACGCTCAATGTGTAACAGCCGCTTTAATTAAAAGTTTACCGCTCACACACATTTTAAATTAAAGCAATCGTGAAATAGAAACTGTAAAATATTAAAGCTGGACACAGATTAAATTTGAGATGCGATATTATTGTGGATAATAAATAGTAAATAAGTAATAAAAGGATACTTAAAGACAATACCCACCTTGAACCTTGATTGAGACAAAAGTAAAATTTTAAAGCCGTTAAATTAGTTTTGCGACTTCAGACAGCAAATTAAATTATATATTTTTTTTATTTTATTAAAATGGCTATAGTCAATATTTTTATCACATGACTACTTGTATGTGAAATGAGTCACACGACTCCACATGAATAATAATGCTTAATAATAACTGCTGGATGTGTAAATAAACAACTGTTTGTTCAGAAAAAACAAGTGATTGCAGGTTCAAGTTTATTAATTCACCTATTAAATACGAATTAAATTAATAAATGTTACCATTTTTTAAATTATAAAAGCCTGTTTTAGTGGCTCTCTTCAGCCTCCATAGGTTTGAAGCTGTTTTTGGATTAAACGTCAAAATTACTGCTCAGTGTTCAGGTGACACAAGGGGATGTTTTGTTTCTGTGTACATTTCTTGTCAGGAGTTTATGCATTTATTTACATTTTAACCTAATATTTTACGTAAGGGATGTCAGACTGGACTTTAAATGCTCTTCTGTTTTTCATACGCAGGCAGAAAAGTGAGAACGTCGGCACTCCTGGTCTTGTTTTTGGGAATTTATGCATCTTAACCTACGTCCTAAACACCCAACTTTCATCAGGTAGACGCCTTCGCCTCAGTGTCGGGTGGATTAAGCTGAAAGAACAACACAAAAATGGAAAGTGTATTTGTTTTTGAAGGTGGCTCTGCGGACTACAGAGTAGTTACCACTAAAACTGACCTGGAAGATGAACTCGTCTCAAGTTTGACGTCTTTCGTTCAGGTCTACAGTCGACATAAAGATCATCTCCAGAGACGGTCAGAGAGCTTCATACTGGCAGCTGCTGGACTTCATGAAGTGCACGAGGACGCTGTGGAGCATAAGGCGGTCCGAGGTCTGTTCGCTGTGTTCGGAGGAGGTCTTGGTGCAGCTTCTGGGGGCGTTACTGGTGGAGTGTTGGGGGCAATCGGGGCAGTTAGTGTAGCAACTTTCCTCAGGCTTTGCGGCGATATCGACGCAGTCGGTGCAGCTGTCGGCTTTTTCGGCAGTGTATTTGGTGGTGTAGTTGGGGGAGCGTTCGGCGGCACTGTCGGCGGTGCAGTCGGCGCCGAAGCAACTGGTAGCCCAGTTTATGCTGTAGTCAGTGAAGTAGCGTGGTTCGCCCTCGGCTTGGCAACCGGTGGTGCAATCGGTGGTATTTTTGGTGGGATGATCGGTGCAGGAGGCGGCGCGGTTGGCGGTGCTTTCGGTGCGTTGTACGGTATGAGGTTTGCAGTTTCAGTTAGAAGCGCTGCTCATAATTTTTGTGGAAGCAAAGATTCAAAAGAACAGAAAACGAAGTCAAAGAAGGCGAACGTGATGCAGAAAACTGGAGATTTCAGAAAAGCAGTCAAACTGCTGGTGGAAGAGCTGAAAACAATCAAAACCTTTAGTGACAAAATGGCCTCCAGCGCCTCCGTGCACAGTGTAGCTGGACAAACTGCGAGGACTCTGGCTTCTGTGAGCGCGATGGAGGAAACGATCAGTGACTCTCAGGAGGCCGCAGATCTGCCGCAGTTTGTTTCCAGTGTTGAAGAAGCGGCGAGACAAAGCAAGAAAGTCACCGAGGAGCTGGAGACGACGAGAGCAGCAGTGGAAGAACTTCTGGTTTCACTGAGGAAACCAAACGTTTGAGGCCGGTTGTGGAACAACAGTGAACAAGCAGCTGGACTAAACTCAGAATACCTTCTGAACTGCAACGAGAAATATATATACAAGTTAATATATGGAGTTAGCTTAGCACAGAGACAAAGCTAACTAATTTATATCTTGTGTTGCGTCTCGTTTATTTAAACTGTGCAAAAAACAAAGTGGTTGCCGGGCAGACTCCAGGAAGTCGTTGCTCCTGGCCGAGAAATAAAACCTCAAATTGTTGTTTTTAAACGGTTTTTGTACAAATTAAACAAATGCAATATAATGTGTTAATCAGTGAGCTTTAGAGGTGCTGGTAGCTGGATTTAGTTACCTCCAGGCTAGTTGTTTCCCCTTGTTTACAGTCTTTATGCTAAGCTAAGCTAACCTGGGGTGGTATCAATCTCATCTAACTCTCAGCAAGAAAACTGATTTCCTGTATTTCCCAAAATGTTTAACTATTCTTTTAACAATATAATGAAGTATTGTAAAATATAAAAGCTGTAAATATGCTCTGATCATTTTAACTACATGAATGTTAACGAGGATATTTAAAAATAATAATCTTTAACCGAAATTCACTTGAAATGTCCTCCTTTACATTCCTTTGTATTGATTTATGGATGGGATATACATTTTCTCACTGTTGTTCTTTTAAAGTTTTGTTTCTTTAATTTAATTCACGTATATTCTGCTGGTTTTCTGGTTTTTCTTGTTCTGTTAAATGATTATTATTGATGTATTTGACATTGTGATATAAGTGACAGTTTAACTATTCAGTGTATGACTTTTATCTCATGTGTTTTATTGATATGTGTCTATGGAAGCCCATAGTGGCCAAGATCTCATTAACAAACAATTTAACAATATAACAAATAGTTTTCTTGTAAGAAAGCAAAAGGTTTTCAAGACCACAATTATATTGTTTTCTCAAGAAAACTATATTATATTAGATTCATTTGGCGGACGCATTTATCCAAAGCAACTTTAAAATATATTTTGGGATCGGTGTCTAACTCAACAGCATTTTGACAAACATACACAATGTGTGTATTGTTGGAAAAATCACAATACAACAAGAACTGACATGATTATTTGTACAGCGCAAAAAATATAATTTAATGTGGAGTTTCCTCTTTAACTCATGATTTCAAAATAAAGGAAATCTTGAGTTAAAGCACCGAGATGTTTAACTCGCAACTCCCCGATGTCAGAGACTGTTGTTGTAATATAATTATAACACATAAAAGCTACCAAACTAATTAGATTTTGGCTTTAATTAGTGTTTGACTGTCACAAACACACTCAATAAAATCCATTCTAAGGCAAACTATATCACTGGTACAGGCGATAAAAAGTCTAAAATATGTTTTATTTATTCTTCCACAACCATCTAGCGACCGCAGAAAAATATCTCGGGATCCCCTTGGGGGTCGCCACCCCCAGGTTGAGAATCCCTAATCTAATACAGTCAGTGGCCACTTTATTAGGTACACCTGTTTATTATTGAAGTTGCAGTTTGCAGTGGTGTTTCTACATTTACAAACATGAGGGGGAAAAATATTAGAAACCAGCAGTGGAAGAAGTACTCAGATTTTTTTACTTTAGTAAAAGTAGCAATACTGCAGTGCAGAAGTACTTAAAAGTAAAAGTTCCTGCATTTAAAATGTTACTTAAGTAAAAGTAGTACCAAATGTAAATGTACCATTTCAGAATGTTTATTATATTATTGGATTATGATTATTGATGCATTCATTGAATGCTGCAGCTGGTTTTAATTTATATATAAACTTTATATTGTAGCAGAAAGGGGGGAAAGAAAAAGTGCAGAATAGCCCTTTTCAACCTTGACAGGAGAGGAAGGTGAAGGTGAGCTGGAGGAGGAGGAAGAGGAGCTGAAGGAGGAGGTGAGTTAATCCAGTTTCCAGTTAAAACGGCGACGTGTATTTAAAAGTCAACAGAGCGGCAGCTGTTCCAAGAACCTGCTGGATTTCCAGAACCTTCCCTGCTGGGAATGTGCTGATCCCGGAGCCGGTCTGGGTGGATCTGGTTCAGCTGCAGCTGTGGACCAACAGAAGTTAAGTCTCCTCTCCTGCAACTCTTCATGCTTCTCCTTTGTTATCTGGTGTCCTTATTTAATTTATTGAACTATTCAACTTTTAACCATTTGATGTGATTATTTGGTTCAGTTGAGCTGAATTTAGCTTTTATCTTGTGTATTTTTGTAGCAGTCATCAGTGTTTTAAAGTGGCAGGTTTAGGATTGTAATTATTCTATTTTCACAAATGTGTGATTTCTTTTAGTGAAAATCATCAATTCAGTGTTTTAATTACATAAACTGTCGGGTGTGAAAACCAAAATCTATTTTTTACAGATATTATGGGATAAAATATCTTTTAGACGCTTCGCAAACTAGTAAAGTAACGGCGCCAATATTAGGAAAAAAAGTGATTTTAAGAATGAAGTTATGGAAAATATAAAATACTACAAAAATAAGGTCGTAATTTTACAAGAAAAGTAAAATTAGTATGAGGAAAAAAGTTGCAATATTATAAGAATAAAAGTGTGTGAACCCAAATCTGAATATTATAGTGTAATATATATTTCAGGTTAATGACACTTCCCAAACTTAAACATTTTGGGAGTATTGGGGAAAGAAAATGTGACTTTTTAAGAATAAAGTAATTTTATGAGAAAAATCTTAATCATAAAACCAGCATTAATGTGGAAACACGAGATCACTACAGAATAATAAACTGAGGAGAAGAAATATTTAGAGCAGCGCTCAGTTGAGGAACAAAAGTCGTTAGATGTTGACCTCTGACCTTCAGGGTTTTTTTGTTATTGATGTACACTGAACGAAAGTACAGTGTGTATAAATATATGTATATAAAACACCTTTCGAGTGACCAGGCTCTACTTGTTGTTGTGTCCCTCTAGCGCCATCATCAGGTCAACATTTCTAATTTGTTCAATACTTTATGTCCAAAATCCTGCAAAACCAATAACATCAATCTCAGCTGTACTTTGTACCTCGTTAGCATGCTAACACGCTAAACTAAGATGGTGAACGTGTTAAACATTACACCTGCTAAACACCAGGATGTTAGCATTGTTATTGTGAACCTGTTAGCATTTAGCTCTGAGCTGCTAGCAGCTAAATGTTCTGTCGTACAAACTGCACTAAAAAGCAAAAACACGGTGAACCCAGAACGGTATAAAATGCTTTATTTGTTGAAATGCAGAAGCAAAGTAGAAGTTCTCCATTCTTACACTTCAGTATTAAAAATAATTTAAATATATTACAAATCTTCAGCCAAAATTTTTGAGACCTACTACAAGGCAGAAAGATGGAAAGTGGTCATTAATATTCTATTTAAAGTAAAACCAATTAAGAAAAATCATGTCTGGGGCATTTTTTTAAGATAACTATCAAAGTGATTGATGAGTGGTCCGGCTATCAAAGTTTCTCTCGAAGAGTCACTTTAAGCTGAATGGCTCATTCTTCCATGTAATTGTCTTAACGAGCTCATAAGACATCCACTGTCATTAGCATCAAGTGCAGCTGAGATTCGCTCTCTCTAACATTTGATTATTCAAATCACAGAACAAGTTTAGACTTCATTCACAAAGTTTAATTTCAGCTTATTTCTTTAATCTCTCGTCTCTTGGAAACATGCTCCGCTTTCTTAAACATGCATGAGAGAGCGAGATGGTTGCCACGGTGAGTTCAGTGTCTGGTCTGTAGTGGTTTTCAGAGGGAGATGTCTGAGGACACGTGGAGCTGTTGTCCTGGTTTCCACTTGCCGCTGCGCCGGCCGCCGTCTGTCCGTCTGTACGGCTGATTCCTTAAATCTGAGGTGGAGGACAAACAGACACACTGAGGCAACTACCGGAGACGAGAGAGAGAGAGCGAGGTAACGTAATAAAACTCGCATCACTCGGTCTGAACAGCAGATCGACACGTTCATGTTGTAAATACGAAGCTGTAGATAATCTGAGACATGTAGATATTTAATAAGTTAAAGGTGGGGCTGGTGTACCTCTGGTCATGTAAATTTGAGAGTTTTCACCTGTAGACTTTTTAATTTCCTGAAACCTGGTGAACAAAACTTCGCAGAGGAGGTTGTTGGCGTCGCAAGAATCAATACTTTGATCCATCGCACGGGGGAGAGGTTTGCCTTCAAGGCTTTCTAACTCGTGGTCAACGTTGTGAAGCGGTCACAGTTTGGTTAGGTTTAGGTTAACGGGACACGAACAGCAGTCTCCAGGGTGAAAGTCCGGCATTTCACCCCTCCACACTACGTCACCTGGCTTCCTAAAGGCTTTCTGGCAGAAGGCAAACTTCTCCCATGTGCTGATGTGGTTTCCGATATCAAAGGATCAATCTCATGTTAGATGAACACTCTTCTTTGTGCTGCAATCGCCTCGTTAGTTCAGAAAATTCACACAACAAACATTTATTCACCATTAAAGCCCATCTTGTGTTTTAACGTGCGTGAGATGAAGTAACGCCTAATGTTCAGAGTATTTTTGATGCATCCTGACATTTCTCTCCCATTAGCTTCTTTTGACAATAAAAAGAATCAATATTGGTATTGATAACGTGGCATTGCCCACCCTCACTGGAAACAGCTCGTCCCGACACTCAACGTTGGTTTCTCTAAACTGAAACCACCATTTTTCTAGTTTTTGTGTTTAAACAAAATCTAAACTGTATCGGTGTCAAATCAGAAAAAGCTCAGAATATTCTGCCGTTTAGTTTGAACGACTTATTGTTGTTTCAAAAAATGTTTATGAATCACGCCGGCTCCTTTCATCACCTTTAAAAAGCAGCAGACAGTTTCAAATGAGTCGGAAAAAGGCCGACGTCTCTGGAGGGAACTCGCAGTCAACAGCTTCCAAAATACTCTTTCAAGGGCAGAAAGTGTCTTTTAAATTAGAAGCCAATAATAATATCGGTGCAGTAAAGTGTGTTTGTTAGTCTGTCTGTCGCCTACATGTACATAGTTGTTTTAAAAGGTGGCATTCATCTGTTTACAGCACTCACACCTGAAATCTGTTCTATAAAACTTTCTGCTCGCAGAGCATTTAAATCAGGTGTATCAGAATATCATGTATAAAAGATAAAGATGCAAATGTTCCTTTTGAATATTTTGCATTAAACAGCATCAGCAGAGAGCAGCGAGGGATTTGAACAAGTCACCTCGTCGCTGAAGACGGAGTCGCAGAAGAGACGAGAGGAGCGTTTGGCAGAACGAGCCGTGAAGGGCACGGACTTTAGAGCTGAAGACACACCAGGGAGGGGAAGAGAGGAGGGACAAACGAGAGAGGCAAGGACGAATAAAAGTGAGAGAAGCCTTTGAAGGAAGAGAAGGAGTGAAGTTTAGTAAAGCAGACGTATGAGGAGTCGTTTTAAACAGCTAATAAAATATATAAGGTGTAGCTTTCCTTATTTAGCCGGTACAACAGCACACAGATATTTACATGAATAACTCTGTGACAGTGTTAAAACTGAACATTATTATCTTTGTAAAGGTAGAATTTATGGATTTAAAGGAATAGTTGTAGGAAATAAACATATTTGCTTTCTTTCCGAGAGTGAGGCGAGAAGATCAATAATCTGTCCATTTCATACAGAGCTGGAAGTCAAGATGTGGTTAGCCTAGCTTAGCATAAATACACACCTACCAGCACCTCTGCAGCTCACTAACAGAAATGTCAGAGCAACAACTTGTTGTTTATAAGGAGTTGCGTGCTGGAACTATTTCTTGTTCTCCTGAAGTCTTGTCATCACAGGTTGCCACGTTTGGTACCATCGTGCTCTGTTACCCCTGTTGCTAGCCAAGCTAGCTGTTCCACCTGCCTCCAGTGTCTATGCTAAGCTAGGCTAACCAAGTCCTGACTTTCTTCTCTTCTCATTCTCTCGCTATTCTTTAAGTCAGAGAACCAAATGAGAACTGATGGAGAAAATAGTGTGTGGATCTTTCTTCTTTCTAATATTGCACAGTGAACAGTGCAGGTGTGCGTACCTGTGATGATGTCCTCGATGGCTCCGTCCTTCCCCTCCCTCACCAGAGGGGACACCTGCCTCTTCTTCAGCTCCGCTATCAGATCCATCTGCGGCAGTTTGGACGTCACAGAAACCTGAAACGTCAAACGGGTAACTTTTTAAAAAGGACAACTCTGGGTCTTATTTTGGTCGTTCTTCTAGTCAAGTCAGTTTGATCTATGTGGCTCAAAATTCTCACAAAGTGCTTCACACTCTCTACACCCTCCATCGCTAGACTCTCACATCGGGGGTAATAATGACACTTTTAGCTTATTGTGCTAATTACTTGTTTTTCACATTGGGAACACTGGGGGGGGGGAGCAGCAGCAGCAGTGTTTTTTTTTTAACTTTGGATAGGTGAGTGCAGAGCAGCTCAGGTGAGTGCAGAGCAGCTCAGGTGAGGTTTTATTTGTTTTAGATGGAAAAGTAGATCCTTTTAAAAACTCTTTACTTTTATTTTTGTTATATTTGTTTCTTTGATTTGGCAACACCCACACGCCCTTTTCTCCTTGTAGCCTGCCTCTTTTGTTTGTTGTGCTCTTTATTATTATTGGTACTTAAATTAAATGTTTCCTCTTACAATAAATGACAGTATTGCCAATTTCTCCTGGTTTTCCGGTGCTGGAGACTTGTACAAGAGGCAAAAATTATCACCCAAACTGTCACTTTAATATAATAAATGTCCGTTTGTTTTGTCTGACTGCTCCGTGTTTCTGTGTTCCCGGAGCTCAACAGTTTACTCCGAGTACAAAGTTATTATAACTAAAGCTTTCAAAATAAGAGCCACAATAAACAGGAGTTATCCTTTAATATGCAGCCGGTGGTGTGAATACGTAGCTGCTTATACTGTATTTGGTTACCTTGTTCCCGGTGACTTCAGCTTTAGGTGGAGTTGATGGAGCGTCACAGTTCAGGACGTGGTGTTTCTTCCTCTGCTCGTTCTCCTGCTCAGCTTGCTGTCAGAGAAAGTGTTTTAATTGATCCAGCTGCTTAAGGTCAAATAATAACAAGTGTGCACATTGGCTGAAAGTGTTTGACTGTATGTGTTCAGTAAAAGTCCGTCAGTTCATTCACGCCAGGGATCAATAAAGTGAGCTTCATCTGACCTTGTAGGCCTTGACGAACCGGACAAAAACAGGGAAGAACATGGAGGGCGGAGTGGTTTTAGAGTTCTCTCCGAAGTACTCCACCGCGGAGTCATACGCATCCTGGAAGAGAGAAAAGACAACGATCTTCAGCTTCACTTCGGCTCACAACCCAAATAAATGGCAGGAGTCTCCTGGTGTATAAATACAGAAGAGATTCAACACGTGATTAAGGTTTATTTCGGCGTGATTAAAGCTGACCTGGGCCGTCTTTCCGTCAGCGATAAGCGAGCGGAGCAGCTCCGTGTTGCTGCTGAGAAACGTCTGCAGCACAGGGTTGTCCTTCTCCACGGAGAACTCCCTCCTGGTCACCTCCATGCCTCTCTCCAGAGCTCGCACGTCCTGCAGGATGCTGTCCAGAGACACTACCACACAAAACCAGGAGAGGGAGTTCAGTGTCATTTAAAGAGTGAGTTTGGGCTTCAGCTGAAATGATTATTATTTATTATTGGGTGCTTTCATTTCCCCGCTGTGGGATTAATAGAATAAAGGATTACATTATCTTTTTTTCTTATCTTACACCCGTCAGCGCCTCCGCTCAGGTGCTTACCCAGCGCCGCCTTGTCCAGGAAGTGCAGCTCTGTGTAGAAGGACTGCACCTGTGGGTATTTCTCCTGGATGATGCTGACGATGAAGTGCAGCAGCGTCTGCTTGCGGTCCGTCGATTTGGTGTCTAACAGCTGGAGACGGTAAGTAAGCAGAAAACAATTAAAAAAAACAGCAGTCAGAAGCTGTTTGCAGCTGTAGTTTAATAAAGAAAATACTTTTACTCACCAAATCTAAACTCTGCAGGCGGAAGCCGTACGCTGACGCTCGTTTGCTGCTGTTCATGTAGTTTCCAAATGCCAAGATAATCTTTAAACCAGAAACAGAAACTAGATGGTCACATGTGCAACAGTCACATCATTATATATTAAGTAGAAGAACTTTTGTTGGCACATAGAAGAGCACAGACACCAAAATACTGTTGTGAAATAACATTGATATATATCACTGACTTTAAATACTGCCGTTCTCTACACGACCTTTTCTTTTCTGTACTGACCTCAAGGATTTTCTTCAGCTTGCTGGAAGATTTGATCGACATCGAGGCGGCGATGAGGGCATTTATTTGCTGCCAGAAAGAGTTAAAATCATGGAGATTATTAATTGTTTCCCAGGCTACAGGGTTCATACAGCTTTTTAAGCGTAAAATTCAAGCACTTTCAAGGTACCTAAACCAAAAATTTCTAGACTCTTTATCATTACTATAAATTCCAGGAGACAACAAAACAAATATGATGACAGGATCGTTTCGTTTAAATGTTAACAAGATTTTTGGTTTCCATGAGTAGATGATGAAACACCAGATTAGGTTGAAAAATCGAGCATTTTTCAAGGAGTATATTCGAATTCAAGCATATTAAGATTAGACTTTGTACGAACTGCATGTATGAAGCATAAAACTGATCAAAAAGCAGTTCTGTTGTTTAAAGGAGCAGAAGTAAATGAAGTGTTGAGGTGTTACATCCTACTTCAAATTCAGTCCTTCACTGTTAAAAACACCGATATAAAAACTAATTGGAGTTATAATTTCCCTTTTAAAACAATATATATGTGTAAACGTTTCCTCTGTGTAGTTGCTAAGGGACAGGATGCCTCCTCCCCTCCCCGTGAACTCACAGGCTGTATCAGCTGGACGCTCTCGGGGAAATTGCCCATGAAGGTGAGAGTGCTGATGCGCTGGGAAAGCCGCGGGATCTTGCTGAAGCGCACCATGAAGCGGTCCTCCTCGCTGAGCTCGTCCAGGGGCCTGCCCCCGCACTCGTAGTTGTGGATGAGCTTCATTTCGTACTCCGTGGGGATGAAACGCTCCAGGAGCTCGAGGAAGTCCAGGCTCAGAGCTCTCTGGTTGTACCTGCGGGGACGGCGGTGACTTAAACTCAGTTCAGAGGGAACAACAGAGCTTCTCATATTATTTAGATGATTTGGGAACATACGTCTCAATTGCACAGCAGATGTCAGACGCAGCCATTCCCTCCTTGCGCAGGGTGATGGCCAGGTTTTTGGCCCTGTTGGGCTCCATCAGAGACACTTTACTGGGGGTCTTGTGGGCCAGTTTCATCTTGAGGGTCCCCAGCTCTACAGGGGTGGACTGGGCCTTGGTCTTGAACTGCTCCTCAAAAGTCGCCATGTTGAGCTCCTACGAAAAGTCCAGAGAGGAAACGGAGACAAATAAGCAGAGATGGAATCAAAAGTGACGATGCAGAGAGAAACACACGAGCTGTGTATGTTTCTATGTTGTTTGTTACTGTTGGATGTTGTTCTGTGTCTCAGGTGCATTTACATTGGCCTGTTGCGTGAGGGGAAATGATAATAAAAGTTAAAGACTTCCTGCTGTAGAACCCTCTCTGTGTGTCGCTGAACAACATACTGCAAACTCACCTGCATGACGGACGTCAACTGTCCACGTTTTATCTTTTTAGTATTAGTTTTTCTTATGAAAACGGAGTATAAAGAACTGCTAAGGTCTTTAATTACACCATTTTAATCCCAATATTCCAGATAACTGAACAAATTGCTCCTCTGAGCAGAAAATGTTCCCGGAGAAGTTAAATTGTTTATTACGTCCCTGAATATTCTCCAGTTATTGGAAGGAAATGTAAATGTATTAGTTTTTGTTTGTTACAAGCCAACATGGAGGGATATTCAGAGCCCTGCTTATCGTGTGTCTGGCTTTAGAAACACTGATTTACATACACACGAGAAAAACAATTTTCTGAAAAGAAATGTATAAATACATTTAGAGAAGGACTCGACTGTTACAGTATAGAAACAGACTCGGCAGTGGAAACATGAACGGGTCAAACCTCTAAGACGAGCTCATCGTCCAGCTCGTTGAAGATGGTTCCTGCCACCTGGTTGGATTTGAGCGCCTGCCAGTTCAACAGCGGCATGCGGTATTTGGTTTGAATGGGCTTCTTTTTTTTACACCCTAGAAGATGAAATTAAAAAAATAGTTTCTTCTACAAAGAAATTGTTTATTTTCCAGACTTTTCTCTTGTAATATGCTGTGTAGTTTTACCTCTTCGGGCATCTAAAAAGTATTTAAATGAAACTGTGTGTTTAAAACTTAAAAGCCCCCCCTGATTTGACTGTGGACTCACCTGAGCTCCCATCAGCCACACCTCCGGATGGCTGGCTCGTACCACCTCCAGGAGGCAGCAGGGGTGGTGGAGCCGCTGGTGCTGGAGGAGGAGGAGGAGGTGGTGGAGGAGGAGGAGCTTGGACTGTAGCCGACTGCTGGGGACCCTCAGACAGGTGAGGCTGACGGTCTGAGGAGGGGGGAGGGGCCTTGTGGTCATTACCTGAATCAGTTTCTTCTTCAGCTGTCAGAGGAACAGAGGAACTGTTATTTTTTACCCCATTTATGAAGCAGAGTCATTAAACCTCGAGATAACGTCCTGATTATTCCCTACGTAATTTGGTGCAGATTATAACAGACAAATGTCAACCCAAGTACATATTTATTCATCATTGGCTGAACTTTGTTCTTCATGTATGTTGAATTGTGCGCTAACATGTAGTCAAATTGCACATTGTTGCATGCAAGTTACGCTAGCTTAGCAACTCATTGTGATTAATGAAGTGCACCGTTTTAAATAAATAAATAACAGTTCTTTCTGTGAACTTTTCCCACTCTTTTCGTCTGGTAAAAGCACGTCTTTGCTTTTAACTCATGCCACGCAGGGGAGGGAGAATTTGCATCTGCTAACGTCCACTCACGTCTTTGCATTGACTTTATACGCAATCGCACCACCTCTAAAATTAGCTTTGTGTTCAGTCTGCACCTTAACAGGTGGATTTTGATGGTGCGGGCCCTCTAGCGTGGGCATTAAACTTCAATACGTCAATAAAGTCAATCTGTGCTGGTTGAGTCCAGCTGGCCACTTCATGAACATTAGATTGACACCTTGAACTAATTTGTCCTATTTTGAATTGATTAGAGTCACAAAATGTTGTGAGAGCAGCAAGATGTACTGATGTATTGTAGATCAGAGGCTCTAAACTACCGGCCAGAGTCAGCAATTTGGTAAGGCCCACCAAATGTTTCAAATGCATTATTAAATCTGGTTTTCTTTATTTTTTTTCCTCCAATTTCGATTTTTCCAGTCTTTTATTTTAGAGCAGTTATTACATGTTCTAGCGAGGCACCAAAACAACTCTTTCTAAACCTAAAACAAAGCTTCAAGAGAGTTTAATGTGACTGCTTCCCGTCTCATCTGCAAGGAGAAAGTGAATTAAAGAATACAATGTTAAGCGTCACGACTCCTCTAATCCTGCAGGGCCAGTAAGCTCTGTGGCCCTCAGGTGATTCCAGTTTCTCATCACTCGACAGTCTGACCTTTCTGTTTCACGTGCTGGACGACGGGCACCACCTGAACGTCCAGGTGTCCAGAGGAGGAGCGCTCCATTCGGACCAGCCCCTGCTCCACCAGAGCCTGGACTTTGACCTCCAGCTCCCTCAGATCCTGGGTGGATCGGTCCTTGTCTCGCTCTCTCTCCCTCTCCCTCTCGCGTTCCAGCTCTCTGTCTCGCTCTCGCTGCTGCAGAAGAGTCGCCTGGCAGCAGGACTCACGCAGACTCTCCTACAACACAGACACCAGCACTGTCTGTATTTAAATGTAAGGATGTATCCCCTCCATCACACAGCCTGTCTGTCCTATCTTTTTTGTGGCTGTTTTGGGATGTTGTTGTTGGTTGTCTTTTGTTTCTTTCCAGTAATCCTTATCTTTTTGTACATATTTGTACTTTGAGCTGATAGATGTCTAAATCTCTATAAATAAAGTGTAAAAAAAAAAAAGAAGGAAAGCCTGTCCTAAAACAATATTCAACAAACTTTTTGTTTGCTGTAGTCATTCTTCCTGTTCTTACTGGCTGTCAGCCCTGAGTAGTGTCTGCAGGTATTCCTTTATTAGGCTGCAAACCCATGGATGTATAAAGAGAACAGGATACAGCGTCGGAGGCGGGGCCACGTTCATTCCTATGAAAGTTGCTCAGTGGCGCCTGAAGCCAAAAAAGTTTGACTTCCCGGTATAAAATGATGTCCCGCATAGCTTCCGCATCGTGCGGCCCATAGAGCAAGTGTACTAGCCCCGCCTCCCAACAGCTCGCTCACATGAACAACAGTGACTCTTTTACAACTTTTAGGACATAATGATTCAAATAAAAGGGCTATTCGTACTGGAAAGTTGATCCTAAAAAACAAAAAAACCCGCTGATTAACAGAAGTCTCTCTCACAACTTAAGTCTATGGGAAAAAGTCTTCTGGGGGCTTAACGCCAACAACCCCCACCAATAAGGTAGGGCAGCCTGTAAGTAGCCTGAAAGGCAAAATCCGGGGCAGACAGTCTGCAGTCTTGCCACATCACTCATTGCTTCACGCGTGCAGTAATGACTGAAGGCGACTCAGGTGAGTGTATCAACATTTTCCGATGTCCCCGTGATCGGAGACCTCTGCTGTGACTTACAGGCACAGCCTAACAGATATAACTGCTGTGTTTAAGAAAATAAACCAGGAGAAAGGTGTACTCTACCTTTAGGAGCTCCACTTCCTTTGTGGTCTGGATGAGCTTCTTCTCCAGCTCTGAGACTTTCTCCATCGCCTCCCTCTCACTCTCCTGAAGTCTGCTGCTCAGCTGTGACACCGAAGCACAACCTTCATTCATACTTTGTGATTATCTTCTTTATCTGTGAGGGATGAACTGACTGCATACGTCTGCGTGTGCCTGCAGTATACAGCGTCTACCTGCGAGTTGTGTTCCTGCAGCTCCTCCATGTGTTCCAGCAGAGCGTTCTTGGTCTCCGCGTCCTCCAGCAGAGCTCCCACGTCGAACACGTTATCCAGGTAGGCCTGAATCTGCACCAGCAGTCTGTCGCTCTCTGTGAACTTCAGCTTCTGCACACACACACACACACACACACACACACACACACACACACACACACACACACACACGAGATATAGAAAAGACTGCATGAGAAATAAAATTTTAATTAAAGGGTCAAAGGTCAAACTTGCCTCGAGGTAGTCGTCCAGGCCGTGATGAGTGAACTCGTACTGGAGGTAGACCCTGAAGTTCATGTTTTCCACTGAGTGGACCACGATGTTGATGAACTGCATACAGGCCACCTGGTGGGCACACAGAGGAACTACTTTATCTTCACATGCAGCAGCTGAAGTGTGAAACTACAGGAGGGATTTCTGTGGTCGGTGATGATGATGGAAGTCAGATCAGACGGCAGGATCCAGCTGTAAGGAGCAGGCAGTTCTTTTGATTGAGGAAAATAAACACTGAAACTTGTTAATGTTGGATTCTCTAATAGTTCTTTTTTCTTCCGTGTAGATCTGCAGCGATTAATCGGTTAGTCGATGGACAGAAACCACGTCGACATTCCTGTTTTAGTCATTTTTGAGGCAAAAATGCCAAATCTGTGACGGTTCCAGTTCCAGCTTCTTTTCCTCGTCTTAACATGATTGTAAAGTGAAGATGACTGAGTGCTGTCATGAACACATAACTGCATATAATCTGTTCAATTAACAGGAAGACCGACATTTTGCTAATAGCTCTAAGAGCTTTCTATTATTAGACTAATTAAACCTGTTCTTTCTTTCACTTTTCTTTTACAGGAAGGCAGAATTAAAATGTTTGATGTAGATTTTTAACAATAGAACTAATTATTTCCAGACAAGAATCAAACGTAAACGTGCAACTAGTCAGAAACTTCCAGTATTTAGACTTTAGACTAAATATGAGGTACATATGAGAGATTCCAGCCTGCAAAGACACCTTTATTATTCATATTTGGGGTCGTCAAATGGCTCTTTCAGGTGTGGTTTGTTACAGCAATGTAGCCTGCATGGGTGATCTATGGGGGCCCAATATTATATTCTTTCATGGGGTCCAAAATCTCTGGCGGCACCATCAGTACTCCCAGTTTCAGATGACCAGGACCAGTATCAAGTGCAGGTTTCTCCCATCAAGTTCTTAAACTCCTGTCTTTGTTTTACTCCACATGAAATCACCTGCAGTCTTATTGGACGGTTGATGGTTGTTACAGTTTACGTCCAAGTGCTTCATATATCTGAACACTGTCACAGCTTTACCATGAAGTCGATGTTGCTGTCTTCCTTTCGAAAATACTCCATGAGCTTCTCAAATCGGCTTTTCTCTCCGCACACCTGAAACACATTAACAAAGGAGGGAGAATTACTATCAGAGTGAGAGTACACAGGATTATATCGTTGGTTCCTTTTTATTGTGTTTTGTTGATGCATTAAATCTGGGTGAAGCTTCTGATGATGGACTGGATAAAAAAACTTGTATTTTTTGCTTTATGCTCTCTCCATATGTACACACATGGGGGCAGTGTGCTCACACAGGAATATATTCCAAAACATTATTACAGTAATGCATCTATCTATCCATCTATCTAGACTTTATATTCTTCTGCGCAGTGTGTAAATGATCTGCATTTCAGCAAATGTGCGACCTACCAGAGAATAATCTGCCTCAGTTTCAGCCCAGTTCAGGGACAAACAGAAATAAATGGCAATAATAAAGCCAGTGCTGCCTTTGCATTGTGCAGGATAATTGCCATGTTACATGCAGTGCCAGTGTGCTCGCTTGGTAGAAAAACTAAATTATAATTGTGTTTTCTTAACAAACGGCTCAGCAGATTCCCCGCTCTCTTCCATTAGCAGCAGTCTGTCCGTGTTTGCGGTCTTTTCCTCTGCCTCCCACCTTTTGCCCACTCATGTCCGCTAAATAATGCAGCACGCCAACCTGACAGCCTGCACAACCCAAAACAATGCCCACGTTCTGCTACTGAGGGACACATAAGCCAGCTCCTGGCTCGGCGCCCGCCTGCCTCTACGTTACGACCGCAAGCAATCTATCGCTCTCTCTCCACATCCCTCTGGCTTTCGCACACACACACACACACACACACACACACGCCGGCTGCGGTACCAAAACAAGTGCTACTCACTGCGATACTCAAGTCACCGCTGTGGTAACTGATGCCGCACTAGTCAGCCAGGCGAGCTGAGGGCTGATGTTGCCAGAGGATTTGTCACCTAGGTTTGGTTTTTTTTCTGGTCTGGTGATATTCTATTATTTTCTTATTGCCAACAAATCCCATGAAAAGACCAAAACAAACAGTGAATGTATTTACTAAGTATTGTGTCTGTGCATCCAAAGCCTGATATCTCTTCTCCCTCTGAGCCACAGAGCTCCATTGTTGCTCCACAAACTATTAAAAACACATCAGTGAGCCACACTGTTGTTCCTTCATCACCATGAACACACACA
This sequence comes from Maccullochella peelii, assembly GCA_002120245.1. Lineage (NCBI taxonomy): Eukaryota > Metazoa > Chordata > Actinopteri > Centrarchiformes > Percichthyidae > Maccullochella > Maccullochella peelii. Next base: position 176,515 of record LKNJ01000485.1, on the reverse strand, counting down.
CACACACACACACTGGAGTTTATCTGTACTCAGTCTCCCACACACACTCACACACACACACCATCCTGCTGCCCCAAATACTCACTAGAGCACCAAATGTGGATTCATCCACCGCTGAAAATAGTCCCCAACAAATGCACCATTTCCTCCTGTTTGAGTAACGTTTGGTTAAAAAACAACAACATATATTTGTGACCTATTTTTAAAGATCTACGTCGAGTGTCACAGACACGGTAGGAAGGTCAGAAAGTCTCAAGAGACGGACTTGTTGGTTTTGGTCTTTCCATGGGATCTAATGACAATCAGAAGAGAAATATAGATTTTATCATACGGTACCTAAATATAGGTACAATACAATAAAGGGACAATATGTATGATGTCTTGTAGAGCTGGGAGAAGAAGCTGAAATCAGTATCGTGATATCGATATTGGTTTTGTTGTATGGTCTGATTTTGTGACTGTCAGCTGGTCTGCAGTGCATCGTTATGTGACTTTGGGTTGCATCGTGTAAATATTGTGCAGCTTCACTGAAGAAGAAGCTTCAGAGGAACTCGCGTGGATCCTGATAAATGAAAGTTCGGCATTTTGATGTGTCATAGTAGGAAAAACACGGGTGTTTAACTAATTATGACAGTGAGCCAGCATGAACAATACAAAGACCCTGAAACTGAAGCAGCTAAATGGCATTCAGCCATCATTAATCTTATTATTTACACCTGAGACATGTCAAAATGTCCTGTAAAATGAGACAAAATGACATATAAAATAATGAAACTGATGGAGGAACAAAAACCTTTAAATTATTAATTTGGACAAGAGATTTATTTGACATGATACAATTATATTTAAAGTTGCTCTATGATATCCGGCTCTAAATGTGCTCTAGTGAAGTTATGGCATTTTGATTTATGTTTCTGAAGTCTGGGTTAAGTGACAGATTTACGTTTACGCTTCACTGACGGACGCGTCCGTGTTGTGTCCGTTAGCATTTGACATTTTTACAACGTGCTCTGCCTCAGGTGTGCAGTCAGGATGATGCATCAGTGTTGGGTAACGAGATAAACAATATATCCTCTGCAGTTAGTTTCCAGAGTAGAAGTTTATATTCAATTCAACACATTAAAATCAGTTTTATCCCCCTGGATAAATCCACAGTGTGAGAAAGATCTGACTAAAACTCACACACTTAAATTCAAATAACGTCTGAAGTAAAAGACCATTATAGCAGCCATTCAGTCTAATTAAGCTGTTGTTTTAAGTGTTTCTGAGATTGGATGCTGGCAGCTCCGGGCTGCTGCAACAACAGCGGTCAAGATCTGAATCCAAGAGCGAGCTACAGAGCTTGTTGCAGGGCAGGTTTCTAACATCCTTGACATTTATTAATAATAGAGCCTCCTAGTTCAGGTTCACACTCCTTCCTGTCTGCGTGGTTGAAGCCGCAGGAGGAGAACTGTTAGCAACAGTTGCTGCTTCCTCGGGCAAAGACGACAGAAGGCCAAGGAGAGGTCGGGGGCGACGCAACAAGTGTTTCACATATTTACGCCTCTTCCGTCAGTTTCGTCTGGCAGTGGGACAACTGGGCCGAGCAGCTGACGCTGAGGGGGGGGGGGGGGGTTCCCCTTAACCTACTGGGCTACTGGTATGTGGGTGCTGTGACACGAACACCACGTCTATGTTAAGCAAAAGAGCAGTTTACAATAATGTCTGAACGTGGGATGAGTCATCTGGAGATTGACAGAAGCACAAAGTGGAAATAGTGAACTTTAATCTTAAACAATATGTGTGTGTGAAACACAACCTGCTATAATCATTTACAAGATGACAGACTACTTAAAAACACTTTCAGTCAAATCTCTGATTGGACTAATTGATCTTTCCTGGTTAGATTATTATTTAATCATCTTTCTTTAATTGGATAGTTCCTGATTTTAAACGTTTATTTGATAACATGCGTCAGTTATGCAATAACTAAATGGAACTTGTTACACATCCAGCAGTTACAGAGCAAGTTTGTGTTTGTGTCACCTGATTAATCTAAGTTTTTCCTCTCTGTTAGCTGTGTTTGGTCTCCAGCACCTCCTGAGGGAAACATCTGGCTCTTTAGCTGCTAAATGCTCCACTATGTTCAGCAGCTGGTCTCTAACTGTGTCTGTCTGCTGTTTGCTGCTGAGCAGGTAGAGGACTGTGGCTTTTTATAGCTTTTTCTCTGAAAACGACGCTCTGAGAGGCTGAGAGGGAACCAGAACAGTGACGTTGCAGCCGGACAGATAAACAACGAGCTGAAACTCACTATAAAGCTCCGTAAAGCCGAGAGGAGCTGCAGATTCAGCTGATAATTCTCTGGAGGTTCATCAGTACCAGAGACACCTTTAACAGTGTCGCACTGTTGATACAGTTATTATAAAAATATGGATTATAACTGCTGTAGATTTTTTACGGCTGCTGGTGTTTAGACAGCAATTAACATTTTAAAACTTTGGCTTTTATGTTAAATGAAAAAAAGCTATGAAGAAAAACAGGGTTATATTTTTTTAAGTTTCCAAATAAGAAGTGTTTTGTTATCGATACCGAAACTCAGGTATCATATAGCACTTATATTAACAATATTTAAAACGATACCCGGCCTAATTCATTGTGTGAGTCAAATCTGTTGTTTTTTACTAGTTAGTCCAGCAATGCATCAACAGCATCTCATTTTACAGGTGTGAACGCCATTTCTGAGATTACCATGATGTTTGATGAAACACCCAGAGCGGAAGGTGAGATCAGCAACCACCCTTTTAACCCCCCAAAAAACCACGTTCAGATAAACATGAAACTGAAGATAGTTCAGTAAAAGCTTTAAAACCTCTTTGAAGTTGTCGAAGGCGGAGAGGATGATGTCATGGCCTCCTCTCACCAAACACACGGCCGCCAGCAGCTCCAGCACCAGCGCTTTGGTCCTGAGAAGCACAGCGTTTATTCTTTTTACAGGTGTCGTGTCTGTTTATCTGTCAGATATATGGATTATATATATAATATATGTATTATAACCTGTTGCATCACGTTAAGTCACGATGTGAAAACACAGCTCACAGCAAAACACATTAAAGCTCAGGCTCCATACCTCGGGTTTCTGTTGTTGAGGCTGAGCGTGATCTCGTTGACACAGCAGGGATGCTTCATCACCAGGTTGAACCCAGACTGACAAAACACACACACACACACACACACACACACAATAATCCTTACTTATCAGAAAAAGTCTGAGCTTTAAGCTTAAAGTGAGACACAAGACTGGATGACGAGTCCATAAAAAAGCCACAAGACTAAATCATATTCAAAATCAACAGTTACCTTCCTCTTATTGTTATTTGACTGTTCCTGTCATTTAAAATCTAATTTAACCTGATCAGGTGTTTAATACATCAGGAAGTAAACGTCCGCCAGGAAAAGAAAAGAATATTTAAAGTTAGATATGACAGAAAATGATAAAGACACTTAAACCAAGACTTACTTAGAGATAAGTCAAAATAGTAAGCAAGTTAAAATTTTGATCGTATAATTATAACTTAGTATCTTAATCTTTTTAAGAAAGTCAAAATTCTGAATTTGTGTCACAGTTTTTACTTAAAGTCAGAGTTTTGACTTTGTATATTATAATCTTGACTTTGAATTCACCGTTCAAACTTAATAACTTGTAATTATGACTTAGTGTCTCTTAATTGTGCCTTAATTTTTGACTTGGAAAGTTAGATTTGTGCTTCGTATACCTTAATCATGATTAAGAAAGTACAAATTCTGAATCGTTTTTACTCAAACTCAGAATTTTGACTTTGTATCTTATAATATTGACATAGAAAGTCACATTTCTAACTTAACTCATAATTAGGACATATCTCTTAAAAATGACTTACTTTTGACATTTCTGACTTAGTATTTCTTAATTTTGATTAATAAAGTGAAAATTGTGAATTTGTACCTTAATCTCGACTTAGAAAGTAATTGTTTTTGTTTTAGTTTCCCATAATTATGACTTTGTATCTCATTAGTATTTTTTATGTTTTTCATCATCAGTGTTTTTTCTTGGAGACTTGGGCTTCCATACATATCTGTCAAACATGACGAATAACAAAATTACATGATGGTGGTTTTAAATACCTGATAGTTCATGATGGCACGTAAACACATGATGCAGAGATGAACGTCGTCTGATTGGCTCACAACTCGAGAGTTCCTCAGCGCTTTCCTGTTTTGGAGAGAGTTGAATCTGCCAGGTGAGAGACGCTACAGTTACGGCTTTGTTCTAAAATATGTGCAATATTAACCACTCTGGTGTTTTTACACCCGGGCCCCTTTTCTTTTCTTTTTTTTACATATTTTGGGGTCTAAATGACCATTAGTTTTGGAATTGGTCCAGTAGATCCACGAATGGACTGCAATGTAATCCTTTGGGGAAATAAAAGGTCCACTAAAGCGCTTGTTTTTGCCACTGACTCTGGCTCAGACTGTTATTCAATTTGTCTGACAACATTATGGAAAGGATCCCTACAGAGAGACCGTGTGTTAAAGAGTAAGATCCTTTTTGTTTAACCAGAAACAGAAAGTTTCGCTCAAGGAGAAGTCTCGCTATGAAATCTCACGAGAGGTTGAGCTGTTGCAGGAAGACAAAAGGATCTTACTCTTTAATAAAACAGTCTCTCTGCAGGGATCCTTTCCATAATGTTGTCAGACACTTAGAATAACAGTCTGAGCCAGAGTCAGTGGCAAAAACAAGCACTTTTAGTGAACGTACAATTGCCCCAAAGAATTATGTTGCAGCCTTTGCAGACCGTTCGCGGATCTACTGGAATAATTCCAAAACTAATGGTAAGTTTTACTCATTTAGACCCCAAAATATGTAGACGTCACTTTGGGCTCTGGGAAACTGATGAGCATCTTTCACATTTTCTTTGTGACATTTTTTAGACTAAACGATTAATTATGTCGATCATATACCTGTACATGACACATGTGCAGTCATTCTCAGCTGGGACATGAAACCACCCAACACTCACTCAGCAGCTCCACCACTAACATACCTGACCGTGAAGGCCTTGCTGGCCTTTGAGGCACTGTGAGTAGGTGAGTTGCTGGCACTTCTGCTCAGATCTTCCACCGACTTGTCCGCAGTCTTTCCTTTGTCCGCGAGCAGCGCGCCGTTGTCCAAAATGTCCGCATCATACCTGCGAGTCACACAATCAGAGCTCAGTCTCACGCTAATGCAGCCTGTTAGTGGTGGTCATATCTTACAGGGACGGGGAAGTGGCTGTGCGAAGGAGATAAGACACAACATAGTTAAGACTTGACTGTTCCAGGAATGAAAAATAACGCTGTTTCAAGCTGGTACCTACGTGACAGCACTGTGGGCAAAGGACAGATAGTCCACAAGAACGTCTAAGCCTTGGTTCTCCTCGTTTAGGAACTCCTGAGCCCAGCTGCAAGGAGAAATAACATCATGGACGTAATCACTAAACATTTTGAATTAACCATACATACTTACCTGTGCACGAGATCTGATATAATACATATATATCTATATGCCACTCACCAAGAATGATCCTACCGTTTACCTGTTTATATCTGTGGCTTAATTGATATTTTATATTTCATGTTTGCACTCTTTCCTGCTTTGTACTGCATCACCTTCCCTCAGGATAAATTAAGTTCTATCTTAAAATAGATTTCACCTTGGTGACACAGCTGTAAACTCAAGCTCAACTTTAATTTGTGTGATATAATCTATACGCTTCTTTCCTTCAACGATGGTTTGAACTCGACAAAGACTTTTTTTCTCCTCCAGGTGGGACGTGGAGGGAGACTCACCCGATGTGATTGGTCCTCAGGGAAATCTCCAGCTCTCTCAGGATCTGAGTGGATTCCTGAACGCGTCTCTTAAACTGACAAAAAACAGAAATGCAGGTAAGTTTAAACACTTAATTATTCAGAAAATGTAAAATAAATAAATAAATAAAAAGATGCCAGGGTATTGATTTGTAGCAAGGACTTAATAAGAAATCACACAACAAAGTGTGTATTAAAAAAAGCACAATGATCACACAGACGTCCTCCACCGATGTTTAATAGCGCAATAAAATCATATTGATAAATGGATTACATGAAGGGAGGGAAAATAAAGTCTTGGCAAACCTTCTGGCCAGGACGTAAAATCGCTTTTTCACTCTGTCACCTAATTTTAAAAGTTTTACTGCCCCAGTTTTTTACTGCAAAGTACCTTTTAAAAAACACTGCAGGGATTCCAGGTTTGTGACAGACTACAGATTAAATACCTGATGGATTAATGCATTTAGCGATTTACTGTATGTATTTGATGCGTTGGTGTTTCGCTGTGATGGACAGATCTGTAACAGCAAGAACAAACAACCAGGTGTGCATTCAGGATGGCGGCCCAGATACTAGTTCTGGCAAATCTAGATTTGACCTTAGTCACTAACAGCACACGAGATCAGAACTCAACAGGGGACCTTTAACATAGCCTTCTTGCTAGCTGTTCATTTTGTAGTTTCTGCAAATATTACGTGCTGTTTTCACATAAATTATACATTTCTATGGCATAATACTTCTTATATGAGGGAACAAAATATGTAGTTACTGCGTAGAACAGTATTCTAATTATCTAGTCTGTTCTGGTTCAGGATAGGTGTAACAGGCACCAAATGTGCAAATGTCAAAGATCAGACCTGAGAAACAATTCAGTATACAGTCAAAATGTCTGCCACAGAAAGAATTTTATCAACTACATTTTTTAGGAAATATGGTGCTAAAAGGCTGTTTTGTTTTTTTTTAACTGAGCCGTGGGTCGCGTTGTACCTTTCGACTGACTCCTCCATGATCCAGATAACTCTTCAGCTTCTCCAAATAAGCCGATGGTGGATTCTTCACTTGAAACCGCTCCTGAAGATGCAGAGAAACACACACACACACACACA
>LKNJ01000485.1:37728-169519 GCA_002120245.1 Maccullochella peelii | reverse complement strand
GGGGGGGGGGGTGATTACAGCGTCTCTTATGCAAATAGGTTTGATCTCAACAAGTTTCCAGAAAGTCGTCTTCTGTGATGCAGCAGTTATATTCACACACAGTCCAGCTGTAGCGGCCACACACACACACACACACACACACACACACTCGCCATTTGATTAAACAGTTTTTGAAAGTTTTGGTAAAAAACAGTTACAGCGAAGTTGTTTGGCTTCCACTTTTGTGCAATAATACAGATTTTTGCGTTTAGAACAGCCGAGTGAGGCGCCGTATGATGGTGTCAGGTGTCCTCCGTCCTCCCCGTGGTTACTACGGTGATGTACAATATAATGAGCGTCCTCGTGTGTGTATGTGAGGATTGGGGTGGTTTGTTATGTTCAGTATTCACATTGCGTCACGGCTTATACTGTATGACCACTGCCTATAAAACGTTGGTGGAAAACATCATGAACGTCTAGCTTGCAGACCCACCTGGTCACAGATCAGGTCCCACTTCTTCTCGTTGTCATACTGGCTGAGGATCTTCACCTTGTCTGGAGGGAGATTCATCGTGTTCTGAAAACAGAATAAAAACAGATCCAGGCTTTGGAGTAAAAAGGGCAAAATCTGTCTTATGGAAAATGTAAACCTGCTGCATGACAGAAAAAAATTAAAATGTAAAGGTCATTATTTCTCCTTCTTGAGGCCTCAAGTCTTTTGTAAAGAAAGCTAGTTTAAAGTAATTGTAATATTTTCTCTTGCTGAAAGAACAAAAGAAGCCAAGTTAGTACGTCTTCTCAAACTCTTACCCCTCATCTGTACCAGGGTGTGCAGCCAAACCTGTATTCTCATTATTATTTGTGGTAGGATTAGTTTTGTGCTGTACCTTAAACTCTCATGTTATCCTCAAACTAACCAGACTCAGTCCGAGAGACACAACAAACAAAGCCTTCTTTAATAATGCATGGCTTCGCTCGGAGGGACGTTAGTCCAGCCCTGAGTCACTCTGTGAGTCAGACGTCTTTGTTTCTGCCTTATGGAAGCATCACTGGTCAGTATCAGCTGTGTGTCACAACACAATAATAATCACCACCTCCTCATGAACACAGATAAGGAACATGTTGCTGGATTAAAAGTAATAAACTACAAATTATATTAAATGTTGCTTTGTCTGCTTTAGAATTTCTTTTGAAAAACACGAGCTGGCGCTGCGCTTCGATAAGAGCCAGCAAACCCATCAGCCTCAACTCTCGCCAGCTTTTTGCAAAATCGAGCCGATGTGGTCAACAACAAGTTTGTTTCTGTGGAAGATAAATCTCCCTTCATAAAGTTTCTGAGAAGTCCCGATGAAACCACACAGGCGCACACATCTACACACCACATTTAACACCCGTTAACGCACTGGTGGTGTCCCATTTAATAATCAGACTCCAGACACAGACACATCAGCAGTCCTAAATATAACCAGCACACACATGAAACTGGGCTAGTCGACAGGAGACAGCAGCTCAAGGACGAAGCGCAGTCAGCTGTCTCCTCACTTTGCCTGAACGCTACATATCTTCCTCATATCTTATCTGTTTCTCGTTATGGTCCGCCCTCACGCCTCCTGCTCTCCTCTTAGTTGCGGAAGCTGAGCAGCTTGAGGTCACAGAGAGTGTGGAGTCATCAACACTGACTCAGAGTCTGCTGAGGAATGTCCAGCAGCGATTACTTAGTGGTGATTTGCTGCGTGCTTTTCCCCCGGGCCTCAGAGCTCAGAGATAAGCCCACATACGCACTTTTTATGTTTGAGTTTTAAATGAGCATCTGTAGCTTTAACGTGATTGTTTTTAAATCGGCAAAACACCTCAACCATTACACAGTTTTTAGAGATTCAGATACTCATTTCACTCATCCCCTGAGGTGAGATCTGAATACTAAAACACATGGAAAGCTTCTGTGTAGACGTCACGCGTGCTGTGCCAAAAAACCGGGGCACAGCTAATTCCAAATAGCACAGTAAATCAATGTTGTTGTGAGGCTGGATGTGAATCTGATAAATCAGGCCTGACGAGTGGAGCTGGTGGGTCGATACCTGCTGGTTTTATTTGGCCTGCTGGATCACTATTAAACAGCACAAAGTGAAAGAGAAAAACAACCCTGGTTCCTCTGGTTCCTTTCAGAGAAAAGGTCTCTGAAAACTTGCCTTCAAATCTTCACTATTTCTCTATAAAACAGTCGTGACTACAAAAGAGACATCTTAAGGTATTATTTATTAAAGAGTTTAACACTCATAAACTCGGCTAATCTGCTTCATGAGGACTGTGTGGGTGTGGCGTGGTCAGATTTGATTGACAGTGACCAAACAACACACCAAATGTCATCTGATTTTGATTTAAATGTTGCTAAATCCTGATTGGTGCACTGAAGAACGAGTCCCGCCCTCTTTAAACCAGTGAGAAGAGCACAGAGAAAAAAAACATAAGTACAGAAATCTCTCAAGTGAATTAACCTAAACTGTTAAAACAGAAAACAGTGTCAACATCATCAACAGTACGAAGACGGAGAAAATACGTTTTCAGCATCCTTAAAAAATAACAGTAAACAATATTGCCAACGATGAAGGTCTAGTTAGTTAATTAGTTCATAATAATACAAAAATATATTGCATTGTTGCCGTGATAACGTCACACTACTTCTGCCTTTACAAACAACTAATGCTTTCGTGTTTCTTGGTCTTTTTAGTCTTCAGGGTTTAAATCACAGTATAGAGCTGGAACGATACATTGACCGAGTCGATATATCGTCCGATATTAGTTATCAGTGTATATATCAGCTGACAAGTGACGAGACATTGCAATACGGTATCAGTATTCTACGGATTAAATGTGTCTTGCAGAGTTGCATGCTTGTATGCTCGGCAACAATGGATACGTTTTTTTACATGAATAATTACACAAACAAAGCACCTGGCCTGGAGGAGCGCACGTCAACATCCAACAAGAGGGAGTTTATCTTTGTGACGAGAATGTGAAAAACAAGCTGTGAGGGAACATTTTCATTTACAAGTTTCACATTTTAACAAGTTTAATTTTCCTCTCTGGCTTGCTGGCGGCGGCGTGTCCTTCGTGCATCGATTCATACACACTGAGACATGTTAAGTGTGAAAGCATGTGGCCGTTCTTGTCACACTCTCTCCATGACAACCTGCACAATAACTGCCTCAGTGTTTTCTAGGCTTACTCCAACTCTGCTTCAACTGTGCTCATTTAAGTGGCATTAAAAAGTAAAATGAGCGACCTTTACACCTGCCATTAGCATGTATGCTAAGTGACTGGACAGTGACCAGAGATCAGGGTTAACGCCGACAGCACGGCGCAGATGTGATGCATCTCTAATCCACGTAAAACATCACTGGAAATGAATTCAAGAATATGAGACTCAAACTGGCAGGAAGACAAAGTGCTGAATTCAGCAGATGGAAGTGGGACATTTTTGTGTCGTTGAATGCATCCCTGAATTCCTAAACGTGCTGACTATCCCAAAAAGACGGATCAATGGAATTATCATGTTCACAGAAACGAGCTGCGTCTGCAGCAGCAGCAGAATAGTTACAGATAAACCTGTGCTGTCCCTGTTCCTCTTGTCTTATACAAGGTGTTTAATCTGCTCCCCCTGTTATCACATTAAAACACAAACAAATGTAATTAAATTTCAGAATCAATACACTTATTTGACAGGAAACGGCTAAATGCACTAATAAACATTTCAAAAAGTCAGGATATTTAGGAATGGAGAACGAGAGAGACCAGCTTAACATGTCCCATTAAAAGGGCGCAAATACAACATGTGGACTAAAGTAAAGGGACACCCGGATACCAGAACGCGGCACCCGATTCATTCCAGTGAAGGTTGCTCAGCGAGCGCACATGCAAAACCTTTTTCAGGCTTCTGCGTTTGGGCCGATGGGGCATGTGCATTAGTCATGTGCCGTGGTAGTCGTTGTTACCGGTGTTACACGGTGTAACACACGGCCCAGTGCCGCTCCTGGAGTTTCCCATCACGCTACAGGTGTTGGATGGTCAGGGCTCTGTGCGGGCCAGCCGTATTACAAGGGGTGCTACAATAGAACAAGTTCACTGTGTATACAACAAGAGACATATTTCTTTATCTGGTGTAAATATAATCCTTCTAAATCATGTCTAAAGAAATTAAATGTATGTTAAAGTCGGGTGTAAGAGTGTGAAGCAAGATACGGTTTAAAACTAGATCACAAATTTTCAAATCAGTTTGACAAAGAAACTATTAAATATCTCAACTTCTTGACCTGCTAAACGTGCAGAACTGCTAACGAGTGAGTGTCTCAGTCTGTAAATACAGTACACAAATCCACAGATGTACATTTACAATTCCACCCACTGCTGCATTCCCTGTTGGGAAATATGCAAAGTGTTTTATGTAAAACACTGAGGGGGAAAGTGCTCCACGTAAATTTAGATGTGACTGAAGCAGATTTCTGTTGCTTTCATATTGATCCTTTCAGCTTGAAAACGCTGCAGTGGCACCAGACAGCATCACAATATTTATAAAACATCAATAAAAGCTGCTCACAAAGAAACCCCACTGGCTTATATCACACACAAATACTCCATCCTCACATGCAAATATGTGCATGTGGCTCTCTGCCATTATCCTCCACCCTGCAGAGCCACACCTCTGAGTGAAGTCTGACACTTTCTCTCCCTCTTGTCCCTTTGAGCCTCTGCAGAACGACACCAGTGACAGTTTGCAGCATCCCTCAATTTTACCTCTTCTCACACACACACACACACACACACACACACACACACACACACACACACACAGGCTGGTTTTGTATGCAGACTGAGTATCTTCACTTAGCACCGGACATTTGCAGTGCAGACTCAGCAGAAGATAGGGGGCGAGTGGGTGAGGAGTGCTGGTGGGAGAGATGATCTATATTTGGGTGGTGATACAATGGTGATGTAGCAAAAAAGCACGCCAACGTTAACACCAAGGGAATGTGTTCAGCGCAGGGTGGGGAGGAGAGCCGAGTTTAGCTGCAGCATCCGGTTAAACTGCTGCAGAGTGACGCCAGTTTGACTGCATGTAGCTGCACATTCATGCAAACGCACACCGCTGCTGCTACACACATGCTCAGCAGGAAAAGCCTGCAGCAGCTGGCACAAGACGTTTGCTGTTGGCACATTAATTAACTTCAGTGGTCATCCCACAACCCGACTACAGCCTACACACACACACACACACACACACACACACGAATCCTTCCTCTGCAACACAGATTGAATCTACTCAGTGTACAATATGGATATTCTCTGTTAGTAAATACATCATATGCAAACACCTTAGTCCATGCAAAACAAGAGTAGAAGCATTATCTGTATGAGAGGAGATATCGTACGCAGTCCATTTATGACTTATTCAGTGTGGCCTATCTGACTAATGGAGGGTTGACACAATCTAACACGCAACAGCTTTAGAGGTTGGTCTCATTCGCACACCAATGAGGACGGAGCTGCCGTACAAGGTGCTGGCCTCAATTGGGAGCAACTTAGGGTTCGGTGTCTTGCCCAAGGACACTTTGACATGTGGAGCCGGAGATCGAACCGCCAAACCTGGGATTGATGGACGTCACGGTCTACCTCCTGAGCCACAGCCGCCCACAATACTGTACTTCCAACTTTGTGGCAACAGTTTGTGTGTTTCAGCATGACAGTGTCCCCCTTAAAGAATCCATAAAGAAATGTTTTCCTACACTGGTCTGCACAGGGCCCTGACCTCAACCCGATCCAGCACCTTTGGGATGAACTGGATCACCGACTGTGAGCCAGACTTGATCACCCAACATCAGTGTTGGGCCTCACTGATGCTCTTGTGGCTGAAACCAGACGACTGGAGGCTGTTCGAGCAGCACATTAAGGTCCTTGGTTTTGGAATGAGATGTTCAGCTACCACATATTGGTGTTATGATCAAGTGTCCCCTTACTTTTAGCCATGTAGTGTTTTCAGCTCCGGATGACAAATCCATGCAAATAAATGCAAATTAGTAATCAAATGACTCAACAAATCTCCAAAGCAGAGGACTGCAATCATCTGTCACTTTCCACGGCAGCACTAAAGGGCTCCTGTCTCTGTAAGTTAGGTAGAAAGCATGTAGCTTAAAGGGTCTCTGTGGGGGGTTTGGACCTCTAGTAGCGCTACGACTGGATCCCCGATGGTGACACAGTCCTAACAATGGGCTCAAATTATTCCACTGATCTACAGGTGGCAGTAACACGCCAAGATATCCAGCAATGTGCTAGCAAAGGCAGGGAGGAAGAAGACAAGTAGAAAGTAAACAATGTAGGAAGATATAAATTTAATAATTCAATGTGAAAAATGTCTATAATCCCTTCTCCAACTTGCCATTAACCCCAGATATAATTCCCATCACCTAAATGTTTAAGTTGAATTGATTTGAACATAATCTTAGGAATCAGGTTTCATTAATGGCTAAAAACATCAGATTCTGCAGATTTAATGAGCTGATCTTTAGTCCCATCTATCCACCAAATGTCAAAGAAATCAGCTGAAATGTTTCGGAGACATTGGTCTGACAGAAAAAAAAAACATTAGCTCTTCAGCAGAGATAATTAGAGGTTTGGTTCTGCCCTAACAGGAAGTGTTTTATTCTCGCACACATTGATCGAACTGCCTCAGTGGAAGGGAGCAGCATTAATCAGGGCTCTGATTGATTCACCTTCAGGAGGGTAAGAAGGAGGCGGCTGTTTATATAAGTATGTTCACTGATGATGCGCCGCGGGCCTGTTTACGTTGCATCCCATCAAATGACAGATCAGCTCACATTTCATCGAGCAGCTCAGACACTCGGGAGATAAGGCTCAGAGAAGAATGACGAAAGGAATGCAGTTAGTCATACAGCAAGTCGTCTGGCCACATAGCTGCGCTGTCAGACTCAAATCTGTCTCTCCCTTGCTTTGGTTTCTTCTGACTGTCAACACGTAGGCATGAGTTCAGCTCGTCACTGCCCATGTTGTCGTAAACAGGAAACAGCTAGCGGCTCAGTGACAAAAGAAATGAGGAGGAAATCAAGTTATTGTTGAGGAACGCTGGTTGTTTTTGACAGGTGCTTTGAGGACAGGTGATCAGCGAGGCGCTCCTTTGTTTGAGCGAGTTTGAGGCTCAGTATTTGTTTGCCATTTGTTTTTCAGGCAGCCACTTCAGAGCACCTCTGGCCAAAAAGAGAACTTACAAAATCTCTGTCATTCCCACTGCAGTATCCATTTTAAACAAGGCCAAATAGACTGTCAAACACTTGTGTTTTAATGCAATTTTATGCGAGTCTTTCATGTTTTTAGCCCCTCGCCAAAGACAATTTTCTATCACCATGTGATAGACAAAGTTTTTTTTAATCTTGAATGGCTTTGACTCTGAGTCTATAGTGTTTATAGTGTTTGGTACCTATAAAATAGTCACAAAGGATATGAGTTTGGGAAGCCACTGACAAACCACGTCATCCTGCCAACAGCGGCGTCAGATTGGAAAACATTCGTTTTGACAAAGAGAAATTATTATTCTTTTCTCACTGTAGTTAGGAGCTTTCGTGGGGCACTGATGTTGGGTGATCAGGTCTGGCTTGCAGTCCGTGTTCCAGTTCATCCCAAAGGTGTTGGATGGGGTTGAGGTCAGGGCCCCGTTTCACACCAAACTGGGAAAACCATTTCTTTATGGAGCTGCTTTGTGTACGACGGGATTGTCACAAAATTGGAATCTCTCTATTGTCTAAAATCATTCATATCATTGTCTGATGTAGCATTAAGATTTCTCTTTATTAGGACTAAAGGGGGCGTAGAGCAAACCAAGAACACCCATAGTGTGCCGTCAGGGGTGTCTACATACTTTTGGCCGTTTAACGTATAACTTTTTGTAACATTTAAATTCTCTAAAACGTAATCTAAGGAAATATAAGAAATGTAAGGTGTTCTACGCTGAGTTTGAAGCTGTGATGATGGAAATGTAAAGTTTAGCACCTTTCATTAAATTGTAAACAGATCTGACCCCCCCCTCCAGCATAGTGAGCCTAATGCTGCAGTAAGCTCCAGTATAAAGGACCTCTTATGTATCTTTCCACAGTGGCATTGTGTACCTGGTACTGTGATAAGCTTGTCCTGAGGACGTGCACATTTCCAACATATTCCAAATTCTTTGTTTCTTTGTGCTCAAGCTGACATTGTGCCCTGACCTACTGCACAGAGTCGCAACTCACCAGCACTGCACTGAAGCGTTGCTCCAGTTCTTCTTCAGGTGGCATCGGGAGTTTCAGCCCCGCGGTTCGTTTCTGGGAGCCCGTGAAGCCTGGAGGGGCCGACACCGTCTTGCCCTCCTTCGCCTGGGCTACCTCCATGCTTCCTGCTGCATTTCCCATGATTGTATATCAGACAGATCCAACAAATACACATAAAAAAAAAAAAAACCCTGCTCTGATTATCAGCCTCAGCTAAAAACAGTGCTAAAAGGTGAATAATTAAAGTATTTTGTATCTAGTTAATCAAAGTTAAGTGTGAGGCTCTGTCAGGCACTGGCCCGTGACCTTTCATTATTTCCATGACCCCAGTCTGTTGATTCATGCTGAAGTAGCACTCATTACTCGTCCATATTCTCAAACAAGGAGAGAGCAGCGGGATGAAATCCACCCCTGCCTTTGAACGAGATCCTGATGCATTATGAAACCCTAGAAAGAGGGAAGGGGATATCCTGAGAGTGACAGGCAGAGTGACAGCTGAACGAGTGAAAGAGAAAAGGGGAGGAGGTAGCACACAGTACGAGGCTGCAGTGAGAAGAAAAATAAAGACAAGAGGGTTAACAAACAAAAAGGTTTCACTTCTGTGTTTCCCTCTGCACAGGTGGGGAGAAAACTGGAGGAAACTACTTCAAAAGCTGCAGTGTTCTCGGGTAATGAGACTTAGTTGGGCTTGCAGGTAGTCTAGGTAGGTAGCCCTCCATCTGCTGTTGGATGCTGGGAGTCTCTGCGGCCCTGATCTCCAGATCCACAAGGAAAGTAAAAAAGGAGGAAAAGAGGGAAAGGCAGAGATCCAGCAGGCAGCCACTCACTCTGTCTATCTGAAACAGGGACAGAGAGAGACAGAAGGCAGCAGAGGCATTAGCTCTAACAGCGGAGAGCACAGACATCTGAGCTCTCTGGGTCCTAATGCCTCCATGTACAGGAAGGCACATAGTCATTCAGCAATCTGCAGAAACACAAGCTGAGCCGTATGTTCAGATGCTAATTTAGGTATTTTGAAAGGATAAGTCTGGTTATTTTCTATTTCTTTCTTATTGTCAACAAATCCAACAAACACCAAAACCAACAATGAATTGATCCAGTTTTATCTGTGTGTGCAAAGCCTGATACATACCTTCTTCCTCTGTGCCACAGAGCTCCATTGTTGTCTAAAAACTATTAAAAACACATTACTGACGGTGACATGTTCCTTCATCACCGTGAACACACACACACTGTGAAAATAGGCTGTAAATACTCACTAGAGCACCAAATGTGTATTAATCCGCTGAAAACAGTCCCCAACAAATGCACTATTTTCTCCTGTTTGAGTAACATGTCCAGAAAAGAAAACCATGAAACCAAAAATCTGTTTATTATCATTAAAATACCAGAAAATATCCTGGTTGATCAGCAGTCTGAGGCCTAGATGTGAGAGGATGTGTTTGTTTTCTGCTTCACCGTCACTTTTAAATTCTTATTTTTCACTGTAGTGAGTTATTGTTGCTGAACGCAACACGCTTCTCCAGGATGCAGAGGTGTCATTCTGAGACATTCCCGCGCTAGTGTTATTTTATATGTTTGCATTGTGATATTTAAGTCAGTAACCTAACTAAAGTGTCCCTGGGTTTACGTAAAAGGTAATGCTTCATATTGAACTTATTATTATTTATTGTTACATTTAAATTAGCATCAAGTTGGAGTTACAAACTGTAAATGAAAGCAGCAGTAGGTGTAGCACATTCTGTCTCAGGGTGTTTTGCCTTTTCAGCAAACAGCCAAACGCTGCAGGCAGCTCACAGAACCAGATCCCTCTGTGATCAAAGCCTCATTCATACCAACATGTCACCACAAACTCTCATAATACCAACAGCTGTAATGTGGCTGCTAAAGAGGATCGCACACTTAATCAGAATCATAAGTTCGCAGCGGTGACCAAAGCACTCTGTTAGTCAGCAAGTTGTTGGCTACAGAACGGCTGGAGTGTTGGAAGGTGGAAGCAGCTGTTAATAAATAATGAGCGTCACACTGATACCTGTGTGTCTGGCCACACCTGGTCAGCAGCACAGAGGAACTTGGTTTACACTAAGTTAGAATTTAGATAAATGTGATGAGTTCTGGGTTGTGAGGTTTCTAACAGAAACTTTTCTGAGTGACCCTTTCAAAACTACAGCACGTTACCACGAGACAAGAAGGTGCAATCCAGCATAAAAACATCTGCACACTTGTCTCCATCACACCACATTTATTCTCTAAGCTTTCGTTCATGGACACCTCTGCCAGAGGCCTTTGTTATTGTTTCACGCAGTCATGGAGTTGGCCCACACACCCTAATTGCAGAAACTAAAAGGCTAGAAGAGCTGAATCGATGAGTCGATCAACACAAAACTAATCAAATCGAAAACATTTCTAAAGCAAAAAATCTGATTATCATTATGTTTCTTCTCAAACATAAAGATTTGCTGCTTTTCTTTGTCCCTTATGTGACACTAAACTGAACATCTTCGGGCTTTGGACTGTTGGTCGAACAAGTGACTTGAAGACGCCACCTTGGAAGTTTCACTGTTTTCTGACATTATAAGGACAGAAAAAAACAATCAAGAAAATAACTAGCAGATGAATCGATAATGAAAATAGTGATTAGTTGCATTTGAATCACTGTACAAATCACTGATGGCGTTGATTCAGGATAGGCGAGTGTGTCGGTATAGTGTACGTGGACTCATGCTCTGTTGTCTCTCTGCCACTAACTGATTTAAAAAGGTATCTGGGTATAAAGATTACATTAGACATGCACAACTTTGCAGTGAAACCACACCGTGTTAGTGTTTCTGTCAACTTCATAGAGTAGCTTCGTGTTTTAAAGCACAGACCAGCACACGGTGCCTCTGCGTCAGGCTGACATCTAGTGGTCAAAACATCACATTACAGCTCATTTTATACCTCAATCTCTACATTTTGAGCTTCTGTTTTCATTTAAAAACTACAGATGAAATGTGGAGATGAAGTGGACTCGATAGGAGCACGCTTTAAAAAAGCCTTTAAATTATTTTGATGTATTATGATCATAAAGGTAAAACTAACAGAGGTGTTTTATAGATTTTATAGTCATACAATAATCAAAATGCAAATCTTTAGACAGGAGACAAATTTTAAAAATGCTATGGGGAAACATTTTAAATAGATCTGCATGTATCTCATGTATTAATAATATTGCTGGTAAGTGGTGGGTGGAAAGATGAGTCTTTAAGTTATTAAATGCATCAAAGTTTAATCGTACAAACAAGTGAAATACAATAAAATACAATGAACTATTAAACAACAAAGAAATTCAACAAGGTTCACTATATTAATAATAATAACAATGATGATGATGATGATGATGGCTTGCATGCTAATTAATATAGTCCAATGAAAATACACAACATATTAAAAAAAAAAGAAGCTCCATCACCACAGTCTAAGTCTAGTTTTGTTTCTGTGTCGGCGTTTGAGGTTGGTTACAAATGAGGTCAGGTTAGGTTTGACATTAAAAAAGTATAGTTCATAGAAACCACAGAGAAAACAGCAGGACACCCTGTTTAACACGTCATTTAAAAACTACAGAGCAGATGAAAATCTGTTAAGTCACACTTTATTTGAATAGGCCGACAACCAAAAGCCGTTAATATGAGAGTTAAAAGTTCTAACTGACTACAGTGTGAAAGCATACAACAGGATTTCAGTTCCTAAAATAAAAAATGGTACTTCTGGCTTTACTTGTGAGGTTGTGGTTAGGGTTACGAAAATCTGTTTCTGACCATGTGCTTTTTGTCATCTGATGGCTGAAAAACAATCTGGACTAGACAAATAAAGTGTGACCAAATCCCGTCTTTGTGACTATTTTTGGACATAATGCCAACGTGACTAACGATGGCTAGAGCTGCGTATCAAACCTCAAGGCTTTTTGAGTAACACATGAAATGTGACAACAGCAGCAAGTATTTAAAACTCATGACTGCAACTGAGCTCCAATGATTTTACCAAATCAAAGAAAGCCAAAATGCAGTAACTACATATTTGTTCAAAACTGAGTTAAGACCAAAATCTGACTTGACATTTATTTTACCTTTAAAAAATACTAAAGAAATATATAATTTCTGTATAGACAGCTAATCAATACAGAAAAAAGCAAGTCTATAAGCCATACTATGTGTAAGTTTATAATATAGTGGAACTATAGTATTGACATTAATTTAATAAGATACACAGCTCTAATTTTTTAGTTCCTTGCTTCTGTATTAGTAACTATACATTATATCCACAGTAGGGAAATGTGGATATAAACATTGCAAAGTGGACACTCCATAAAGTTTTATTTGGTTTCTGGAAACTGAAATTTGCTGGAGGAACTGTATTCGGGGGACGTAGGAGAGCAAGCTGCGAGCACTGTGAGAGCAGGTGAGGAGGAGGAGATGGAGCTCGTCGTCTGTGGCACCAGCTTGAGCCCACACGAGCAGCCCCAGTCACGGAAGAGCTTCAACACGTCGTTACGGAAGCGTACGCCTACCAGGGCGTACAGGATAGGGTTGAGGCAACAGCGGGTGTACGCCAAAGTGCAGGTGATGTACTCCAACAGAAGACTGCAGAACCCCCCGGCCATTTTACGTGACAGCACCACAGTGTACGGCAGTTGGAATACCAGAAACACCAGCACCAGAGCCACCATCAGCTTCAGGGTACGCTGCCGATGTAACATCTTCCCCCGCCGATGTGCGTGCCCTACCCACAGCACTTGAGCAATCAGAGAGTAGCAGGTCACCATAATGAAGAGGGACAGGCAGAAGACAGCAATGATTGTTCCATTGGTGGCCATTTTGACACTACCGCTCGTTTGCATGCCGCAGTATGCATCGCTCACCCCAGAGAAGAGGATTTCAGGCAGGCTGAGGAGCACTGCAACAACCCACACGCCTACAGCAGCTACTTTCCCACCTGTTATTATCTGATTGCGCAGCCTGAGCATCTCTTGGGCTCGTGCCACCACCATGTAGCGGTCAAAGCTGATGCAGGCCAGCAGCAGAAGCCCACTATATGTGTTGATGGCGTAGCATGCACGCGTGGCCTTGCAGAGGAGAATGGAGAAGATCCATCCCTGGTGAGTGTCGACGGCCTGTAATGGGAGCGTGAGGAGGAGGAGAAGGTCGGCCAGCGCCAGGTGGAACAGGAAGACGTCGGTCATGGAGCGAAGCCGAAGGCAGCGGTAGAGAGCAAAGGTGGCGATCACCAGGCAGTTTCCCACCACACCCAGCAGGAAGATCAGGCAGAAAACACAGGTCTGGAAAATTTTGATGGTGAGCTCCTGCTCACCAGCCTCACACCAGTCAGACAGGTTGTAATCACTGAGGTCTGTGGTGTTACTGCTGTTCCAGAATGAGTTGTTTGAATAGTAATAGTTTGTCTCGTAATCGGGCCAAGGATTTCTGTCATTGCTGTCGATTTCCATTGCTGGTGGGGAAAAAATTAAGACTAGTAAGTAATTTATCTTGCAATGAGAAGGATGATTAAAGACATGTATACCGTTCTCTGCAACTTCTACGTGAATGTCATCAGTTTTGTTGTTAATTATTTTAAAGAGGTATCTACATTAAAGAACATTAGCCTAGTGACGGTATTTAAAATGAATGGTCACTTTAAAAGAAAACTGTTAAAACTACATGAAAATTATAAACATTTTAAGTTTACAGAACAATGTTTGATTCATTTTTGAACATTTTTGGCCCAACTCTTCAGAGGATGAATCTTAGACCAAAGGATTCACAGGATTAAAATACCTTTTCATCTAGCGCCATCATCAGGTCAAAATGTAATTTTGTTTAAATACTTTGGTTTATGACCAAATATCTGCAAAACTAATGATATTCCCGTAGCTTGTGTTTAGTGCTAATTAGCTAGTCACACCTGCCACTTCAGACCACTTTGCAGCTGTCGGATTAGTCTTTTAAAAATTTATAGTACACTTAAAAGAGGAAGCAACAGTCTACATGTAATCCAGTGAACTGAAATACACAGCTAAAGACTTAAACGCCTAAGATACTGCACAAAGATTAGTTTTTTTAAATGTATTTACAGTAGTAGTTAGTTTGGGCCGAATAACAGCCTAGACTGCACAATAAAAGCCTTCTGTAACATGTCTGTGATGAATGAGTCATTCTGGGATTCTGCAAAATGCCAGCTTGCGTGAGGACTAATTATTGTTCTCGTAGACACCAGGTTGATTTTTGAGCAGAATACTGTCCTTCGTGTCACGATATCAGGAAATACAAACTTCTCCACAATCAGAATGAAAGTGAGAGACCTGCAGCTATGTTTCTCAGTTTGAGTAAGTGGCTGTGATATTTTAGTCAGTTTGCACCAGCTTGCGTGACACTGGCATCAGCTCGTTGGCACAGGGGAAATCGTGGGTAGGTTGAAGGTCTACAGATCAGTCAGTGTCGCGTGCTAACAGCCTTCATAGGCACTTTCAACAAGCACCATTTATCATTTCATCTCTCACTATGTGACTCTGTTAGTGCTGAGGCTACTCGCAATATTATACTGAGCCATTTTCTTTTAATATCTTTTCTTTCTGTTTTATGGTGGAGACAGGCATTAAGGAGTTTCCCTTTAAAAAGGTAAGAGGAACAACACTAAAGAGGAAAATATTTTGTCTTGTGAACAGAGCAGCGCTGGGTGTCTGGGAGGTTGATCTGGTATTTCTTTATTTTCTTTTAGTAGGAATTACTTTTAAAAGTAACAGGAAGCAAACTTAACTGGTTCTCTAAAGCTGTAAACCTTACATTTCGGAAGCAGGTGTTCTTGACAAAGTGAGGTGTGAGACTAAATGTGCTTTAGTGTGATTGTAATTTTCTAATCTATAACGAACGACAATGAACGCAGACGTAATTTAGCTTGCAGTTAAATGTAGACTAATGCTACGTAACTTTAAACGCATTTTACCTGAAGTTGAAAAGCATGAACAAATTTAACACACAAAAAAAAAAATCTAATATTTGTTGGTATATTGCTCAGGCAGCTGGAGGGGAAAAGGAAATGTCTCCTTACAGAGAATATAAATTTGAGTCACGGAAGGGTTTTGTTTTCTGATGAGCTGCAACCCAAACGGCCAGACAGTTTTGAGCCTCTTCATGGGCATGAGTGCTTACAACAAGGCAATATTTTTACAGTGCAATTTCAAACACTAATATAAAGAAAACTCCTAGGATCCTAGTCCACAACGCCGCACCTCTCTTCACTTTTTATTTATATCAGCGGCCGAGTTTTCCCCTCTGTGCTGCAGCTGCAGTTTGTGTAATATACAGTAAATCGATAAAGGAGTGCCACTAGGATCCATTCTTGGACCACTATTATTTACAATATATATATAAATAACAGCATTACTCCTATGTATTTTAATTTCCGTTATCATGCGGATGACAACATGTTGTGTGCCTCTGGTTCTACTCCTACTCACTCAGGCTCTGACTCATCAGTCTCCTCACTGCCTTTGATGCTTTCCAGATATCTCTTATGAATCATCTACATGCAGAAAGACAAAATAAACTGTATTCTCCACATCCACCTTCATCTCTGACTAAATTCGAAATTCAATCTTTGATTCATAAAAAGAAATAAAAACAGAACTTGGTGGCCTGGTACAGCACTAGACTGTCATTTGAAATTCTGCATTTAATCCACTGTAATCTAATTATGATCTGTATTTTGGAGGTCGTAAAACTATTCTTCATTCCACTGTTATTTCTGAACTTGACTATGGAGACAATGCGTACTTTCACGCTCTCCCGTCTCCGCTCAAGCTGTTAAACCAAGTCTATTATTGGCGCTTTTATTACTAAATGCCAAATCACACACATAATTGCTCTCAACATTGGACGGCCTCCATTTTTTCAGGAATACACATCTCATGATATTTTATATAAAACAAGCAAAGTTCACAAATTACCTCACATTTCTTCGTTAAATGTTACAGTTACGATACACAATTTAATGATTACTTAACGGATATTCTTCCTTCTATATGAAGTTATTTAAGTCTAATTATCCAATATCCTTTATATATTTCCTTTTTTTGTGCAAATCTTTATTTGCAAATGACAGGTGCTAATAATTCAAATGTTTTGCAGATACATACTGTATATACCGGCCCTCATCAACATCCCTCTTAACAAAAAAAACGGCCTGCTTGACTTTTGTCTCCGCGGGGGAAGATTTTGCTAAATTTTAATTTGGGCAGTAGGCAACTCGCGTAATATGATCATCATTATCATCACATCATGAAAATCTGTCAGACATTTTCTGGTGCCAAGATCGTGAGGCGGCAGCCATCTTTGAACTACAAGTTTTTTCCCCCACGACAATTCGTCTTTCATCGTCCCGAGATATTTCTTAAACCTTTAGATTAAAATATCTCTTCTAAAGCTCTGAGCATAGACGTTGGTCGTTTATTTTTATTCTTGTTGCCGTTTGAATGTTGGTTGTCTGTCGTCGTATTTGTTTCTCGTTGGCTGTGTAAGGTTTCGCTAAATTTTCCAGATTACACATTTTCTTTGTTATCAGGTCTACCTGATCAAATAGGTATTTTAGATTTTTCACAGTATGAGCTCTACTGCAAATTTTGTCTGTAGTCCTACAACTTTCCCTTATACTGTATCCTTTATTTACAACAGGACTACTGCAAATTGCATCACAATATCAGGAAATACTAACTCCTTTACAATCAGGTTGAAAGTGAGATCACTTCCAGCAACCACATATGTTGTTGAACTGTTTGAGTAGGCAGCTGCATATTTCAGTCATTTTTCAGCACCGTGTGAAAAAATGGTGTCAGATTGTTGGCATGTTGGCTTTAAGATCAGAGGCATCACATGCCAGTACAGTTTCAATTCTCCTTTCAGTGTTGCAGTTGTGGTAAATTATAATATGTGTTTTTCTTTTAATGCACATGGCTTTCTGCAAGGGGAGACTGAAATACAGTAAATCATCTCCCTTTAACAGCAATCAGGAACAACAATTGTGTGGACATTTGAGATTTATCATAAATTACTGTTACTTGACCGTATAATTGGGAGGCGGAAAAAAAGGAAATGAATCATTTTAACAGACTTGTAGACGCAGTGCTCACGCAGCTGGAAGGAATCGTTATATAAATATATAATCATATGACTATGAGTCATGTACTGGCTCTGATTTGTGATGAACCCCAACCGCACTGCAGAACAGTTTAGCTTCTTGGATTGATCTGTAGCGACAAAGAACTAATTTCATAATGTAATATCAGTGAGTGATGTTACGGAACACGTGCAAATGCATATTACCCGACTTTATTTTTGTATGTATAGAAGAATATATATGATAATAAAACGTTTCTATACTTAATTATACTCTATATCGTACTCCATATATTGGCCATTTTTTAAACACTCCATCTAGTCTTTTTATAAATCTTATTTCTATTTCAAAACTGCCCAGATTTGCTTTGGTAAGTGGGCTTACCTGTGCCGTTTGAGGTGTTGAGCATGACCCAAGTCCTCCTCCTGTGTCTGTGGTAGATTTGAGAAGCTGGCACTTCTCTCTCTCTTCTAAAAGCAAGCCTGCGGGCTAAACCTTAACCACCTTCAGCCAATGAAACCAGTTCTGTGTTTTTCTGACCTTGCCATACCCCGGGGTTGGTTGTTTGTGTCACTGAAGGATGTCAGCATGAAACCTTGTAGCGCTGTCGTATATCCGAGACTGACTCTGTGGGTTTCTTATGATCTGTCTTCTGTATTAAATGTTATCAAGAAAAGTTTCAAATGCATCCTGATCTGCAAAATGTTATCATCATCACTGCAACCATACCTCTCACTGTAACTGCATAGTTTTTCGTAATTATAATCTGTAATAAGTACATGCATGTAGGTTTTTAAATTCACAATCAAATTTTTGATCCATTGTACATTAGACAACATTTTCCCTTTGACAAATCCAAAATATGTCCTAATAAGAGGAGACAAAATTGAGTGAAATGCAGAGAACATGCTCACAGCATCTGGCTAAAGGTTCAACTGGCGGACAAACATGCAAAAACACATCTGGGTGTGACTGCTGACTGGTACCAAAACCAGTTCACAACCTCTCCTTGACTTCTTTTGAGGTTATGATTGTTGGTGAAGTAATACAGCCACATAAGGGTCTAACTGATCAAGTCAAAGCCAGAGCATCGGTTCTCAAACTTCCCCGAGGGGGGGCACACATGACCAAAGAGCCTTTTGGTGTCTAAAATTCAAAGTTGAACTTGTATTTAACATTTATTTAAGCTTTATTTATTTAGGAAGCCTCATTGACAGATCTCTTTTACAAGACAGACCTCACAAAAAAAGTATACCAAGTCTGCAACTAACAATTATTTTCATTAGCGATTAATCTGCTGATTATTTTCTTGATCAATTTGTTGTTTGGTCTATAAAA
Organism: Maccullochella peelii; assembly: GCA_002120245.1. NCBI lineage: Eukaryota > Metazoa > Chordata > Actinopteri > Centrarchiformes > Percichthyidae > Maccullochella > Maccullochella peelii. The sequence goes on along the minus strand of LKNJ01000485.1, from coordinate 150,749 downwards.
TGCCCATCACGGCTTCCCAGAGTCTAAGGTGACATCTTGAAACAGTCCAAAACACGACGATACTCAGTTTGCAGTCATATCAAACAGAGAAAACGTACACAATAAGCTAATTTTGGCGTTTTTGCTTGAAAAATGTTTAATCGATTATTAAAACAGTTGCCCTGATCAACAAATTGTTTCAGCTCTAAATTACACATGTACAACAACATCACAACGAGACGAACATAACTTTACAGCGTAAAGTAAAATAGCAGGAGGGCCTAATACCAATCCTTGTGGGACACCTTTATCAATTGAAAGCCTGTTTAATAAAATGTTGCGTTCATCCATGCTAACCGCTGCACCACCGCGCCGCACTGTATCAAAAGCCTCGGACAGACCTACAACAAGCGGCACAATGTTACTAACAGAAACTGATGTTCTTGAAAATATTACTTCAAATAACAGATAATTTCTCATATCTTTAATGGTTGATTAAAATTACAGTGGGTTGGGGATATGATACCTTTTCTGCTTCCAGTTTGTGTGTGTGTGTGTGTGTGTGTGTGGTGAAAGCGTGGGTTTGAATTCACCCAAGTGCCCGATTAACCCCCGCTGCACTAATTCACACTGCAAACATGGAGTCTGATCACTGCAGAGACGTTAACGATGATGAGCATCAAACCACAATGTTTGCTTCAGACGTTGGCACCAGATCATGAGAAAAACCGTACAACAGGTCGAAGTGAATTGTTGTCGCTTGTGGGAAACTGTTTAGCATTTCACAGCTGGGCTGAGATGTTGACGATCCTTGATCCACAGTGTGGTTTGTCTCAACCTGTGATTTCTACCCTCCTTACTTGTTTGTGAATGTGGTTCTCGTTAACTGATGTGAAACTGGTGACCTACTATTCAACTTGTAAACACAACATTCAGGCTGAATGGTGATTGGCTGTGTGTATTGAAGGCTACTTTTTTCTAAAATGGTTCACCTCTCACTCACAGAGCTTTTCTTATTTCTCAGAAATGATTTGTTTTTGAAAATCAAACAATTACGCAAATAATTGTTCCCTTAAGCTTCAACTTCGTGACGTCCAGTGACTTCCTGACCTCCAATAAAATATTATTAATTACACTCCAATAATAAGGTCAGGTCAACACAAAAAATGTAATAATGCTTTATCGATGACTAATATGCCATTAATAAGAACAACTTTTGGTTTATAATAAGCCATCAGGTCTGCAGTTCTTGGATTATGCAGTTGTAAATTAAGTTGCTGAAAGTTGTCCTTGTTAAATGGCTCATTTGTAAAGCATAAATAAATGATTTCATAACCATTAACAAGACCATTAGTTACAACTAATAACTAATGAAGTTATTAGAAAGTGGCAGTGACATTTTAATTCACGATGCGATATTATGCCAAAAAATCCCAGTGTCAGGATCTTAAACTACCTTATCTTTTAAATATGTGTGGGAAAAAACATTTATTTAAACACTGACAGCTTTTTAAAGTAATAATAATAATAATAATAATAATAATAATAATAATAATAACAATAATAATAATAATAACAATAATAATAATAATAATCTTTATTTACAGAGCACTTTTCTAAAACCACGTTACAACGTGCTTCACACAAGGCAACAATTTCACAACCAGCAGATTGAGTGTCACCTTCATTTTATTTAGTTTTTGTGTCGGTCCGATTATTCAGTTGCATTTTGCTCCTCATATTTTGCCTTGTAAAACACTGTGGGGTACTTTTTACAACAACTTATTATGTTTAACATATTTGTAACACATAATTATAGAATGTTATATCACTATATTACATTATAAGGCATAATAATGTTTTTAAAAATCTATTATTATGATGATTTATATAATCTTAATAGTTGTAAGTAGTAAGTTACACAACAATTTAAATGAGAGCCAGGCTGCACCCAACTTATTTTTCATTATTGATTCATCTGCCGATTTTTTTTTTGATTAATTGATTAAATGTTTGGCCTATGAAATATCATAAAATAGTGAAAAATGCCCAGGTGACATCTTTAAAACTGTTAATTTTCTGTCAATCACCTAACTGATTAATCGACTAATTGTTTCAGGTCTAACTGAGAGGTATACATATTAAAACACATGCAAGTTTTTAATTAACCTGTTCAGAGCTGAGCTTGCTCCACTACACAAATGACTTTGTCGGCTCCGTAGTACGATACAGAATCTACTTTAAATCTGCTTTTAGTCTTCAAAGCATTTAATGGTTTGATGAGCCGGAACATTTCTGACCTGCTCACGAACCATCGGACCTCTCAGGTCATCAGACGGTGGTTTCTATCTATGAAAACATTTCTGTTTTCTCCGTGTTACTCTGTGTGTGTGTCAGATGGATGCAGGATTCGTCCGTTTATTTTTTTAAGGGTCTGTGTCTGTTTACATTTGCATTTTCTTGTATTTTATTTATCGTATATTCTTCTGTACTTCTGTGCGCGTTACTTATTGCTTTATATGAGCTATAAACTCAGTGGCCACTTAATTAACTGTTCTGCCACAATGTCGACTTTTGAAGCCTATAATGTTCAGTTTAATTAAATGATATGTAGTAGTTAGTGATGGTGTTGTACTGGACTACAACATATTGACATCTAATGTTTTGTCCTTCCTATTTACATACATGGAGGGGTCAGAATATAAGAAACACCTCTGACTATAACGCAGTCCAGTCTAACTATGACCTCAGTAGTAAGCATATAAATGAATGTACACATTTCCTGCAATTTCACCAAAAACTGAACATTATACACTTCGTAAAAGGTGTGCTTTATGGCAGAGCTGTTGTATTGAATTGCATTAGATTGTACAGGTGTACCTAATAAAGTGGCCACTGAGTGTATAAGTAAAACTGCTTTGCCATTCATAAAACTCCCAAAGCAATTCCCTTTTAATTTTCAGTAACCTATAATATTTAAGACTCACATTTTAATTATTTGTCACAAATATTGCTACAGATCACGTATTTAATATTATGCATATAACATCATACGTTTGCTGTTCGACCCTCCATCAGTTTTGTTGTTAGCAGCAGGTTTAACTGGACTCCTTTGAATTTTTTGGTTCATTTAGGGTTTTTTTTCCATGTACAGTGGGTACAGAGGCTTATTGTAGATATTTTCAAAATTTCAAAAGTTTAATTATTAAACTACATTTTGCATATTACAGAAATAAAAAATAAAAAAAAGTCTAACAGCAGATTCCAAGTCTGCTGATGGAAATTTGAATAACTGATTAAAAACCAGTAAATACATACAAATAGATTATTGTTAAATTTGCCTACTGTTTATTTTATTTCTGCAAATTAAAAAAAAAACCAAACTTTCTTTCAGGAGCAGTTTTTCGTCATGACACCTGCTTCCGTGCGCAGCGAGCATTAAGTGTGGCAGAGCGACAGGTAAGACAATCTGCATTATTCATTAGAAAGCAACTTGGCAGCGAGTTTGTAAGCACCTTACAGTGTCTGACTGTGTGATTGAGAAGGTGTGAAGGGGGGGCAGTGGGTTTCAGCAGAGAGGTGAGAAAATAAAATGAGTTTCAGATCAAGAGGAGTAGGTGACAACAATAACTATTCTAACCACTGGAGGGCGAATTGAAACCAGTTTTAGAGATCAACTCAAACATTCACAGTACAACTGAACCATCATTGTTGCTCTGCTATTCATTACTAAATATTCATTTACAACTAAAAACGTATTGAAGTGTGGTGCTCCTCTTTATTTATACTGTTTGTAGGCTGAGCCGGTATATGCTGCACAGCGACCCGAGACGGCCGAGCTGCCGACAGTGGTTTGGATTGGAGAAGTACCCTGAGGAAGTATGTTTATTCAAATATCTGTATTCTTGAAAGCGTGAAATACTGCGGCCACAACAGGTTTCTGTACTGATGCCAGAAGCTTACTTGTTTTAACCTTTAACCCTCTATAACTTTAAAGAAATAGAAACCCAACAAATGAAGCCAAAGTTCTCAAATGTTAAATGTTGTATAAACACACAAGAACTTTGGATAAATAAAATAGTAAAATAAAACTGGCAAAAAACTTGATGTAAACTGGAACTATGAGATCAAAGAATAAGCAAACAAGATTATGAATTTGATGAGACATTTAATGACTTTCTGTACTTTTGTTTTGACACTTCAGTGCTTCGGACACATTTCGGTCAGCACCAATAAAGTACTGAAGCTCGATACCCAATCGTATTGGAGCATTAATACTATTACAGAATGGTGCTGTGATAATATGCAATTTATATTCGGTCATATTTTATATTTCAGTCACAATTTATTTTCCTTTTTATTGCAGTTTCAAATGCTTACAGTGTATTTTAAGGTTTCTTTGTCAGCATGGCTCATATACTGTACATCTGCAGTGGAGTAGTGGATGTGTGGGCGTGTTACAGGTAGTGTGAGGTGTTATATTGTTGTTTTTGTTTTTCATCGCTTCTGCAGGACCAGTTTAAGGTGTTAACTGATTGTAACTGGAAACGTGAATAGTGGATTAAGTTACATGTCTAACTAATTTGAAGATGCATGGTAAAAGTATATCAATATATACAGACTACAGCACTAATAAAACATACTATATTAAAGGAAACCCTCATACAAAGAAACTGTTTGTCCTGATTTCCATAAAATACAAATTACACAATATTTACAGCTCCTACAAACAAACAAAAATTCAATGTACAGCTTTACAATTATGGGATGTCAAGGTGTTACTTATATAAAAAAGCAAAACTGAAAAAGCAAGTTACTGGAGGAACTCATCGTCACTCTTTTAGCATTTTAGTTTCTTTAAAGAATCTGCAACGCCACATATTGTCATACAGAAACAGCAGTCGGTCTTGTAGGCAGCATCATGGCCAGGATATTATGTGGTTGCTACACCTCCCCGATTTGCTTTTACTGAATTCCAAAAACGTCCCTAAACAACTTTCAACGTGCAGCAGACCCCCCAAATGCCAGAACAGTTTCCTGTCTCCGCGAGCTGAGGTGTAGATAAAAGCCATTACAAAAAGCTCTGACATCCTGCACGTTGAAAACCACAAAGCACAGGAAGTGTTGCCTTTTACACTAAGTAGTTGGTGTGTTAGAGGAACATGCATACTCCTATTTTATAATCACATTTTTTCCAAAATAAACACAAATCAACATGGTTTTGGCACAAAATACAGGACGCTTGTTGGTCGCTTCAGAGGGTATTTTGTGTCTGTACCATTGTTGCAGCCACACACACCTTTGCAAACATGTCAGAGCTTTCTGTGAGATATTGTTTATGTGTTTTAGAAGGGTTGCCTATTTTTCATGCAGCACCAGCTTCCTGATTCCAGCCCTGTCTCTGTCCGGGCAGACACCTTCCCTGCCGCTAAATGAAGGAGGAAATCCCTTAAGAGCCTATCTAAGGAAGAGAAGGAAACTGGGCCCGTGCTTCCTCCCTTTCGCCCACATTACCACCAACATCAGGACAGTCCCACCCCACTTAGGAGATATGTCACTGCTGTATGATGTATTACCATGTGTTTATGTCAGCAGACCCACAGGAGTAAGTGAGGACATACCAGCACTTCCCCTTATTTCCTCCTTACAGATGGGATCATCTGTTGCTGATAGTTATAGTTTATTTATATGTAATTTATATAAAAGTGGTCTACACTAAACCTTATACAAATAGGTGTGTGATGAACAAATGAACCAAAGGATGAGGCTGGTTTTATTCTATACGTTATGTTTCTTACTGTCAACAAATCACAGGAAAAGAACAAAAACATGTTAGTCTGTCTTTCTGACTTCCTGTTTATGGCTTTCTGCTCCAGTCCCATAAGTTCCTATTGAAGTCTTTAAAAATCAAACACACCTCTCAAACATATAGTTTCATTTTTTAAAAAGCCTCAGTAATTTCCTAAAACAGCAGCTCACTGTAGTTTTAATCAAACGTTACTCAAACAGGAGGAAATTTTCAGCAGCGGATTAATCCACATTTGGTGCTGTTGTGAGTATTTGGGGCAGCAGGACGGTGTGTGTGGTAGTCCAAATAAACTCCAATGTGTGTGTTCATGGTGATGAAGGAACAACAGTGTGGCTCACTGATGTGTTCTTAATAGTTTTAGTCCCTTGTCCTCATCTTAAATCTCCATCTTTAATATCTTAAAATAAATTCTTGGTTGCAGTCAAGTCAGAAAAAACATCTTTTGATATCTTGACAAATTAAGAGATAAGACATCATTAACCAGCACACTTGGTAAACATGGTATGTGAACCAAAAGAACATCTTATAATACACAAGTCACTGCAAAGAAGACACTCAAGAAACACGTGGATGTCTTTGCCAATAAACCTGTATTAAAATCAATATTTTGATTGAAGAAATTAGTCATGCGACAGGTTTCGCTTGCAGTGATTAACCCACAGAAAATATTCACCTGATTCCACAGTTCCCCTCAGCTCTTAGAGCTCATTGTTTTGATTTTACGGCTGTGTGGATCTGTGACACTTTATACTGTAGTAATTTGTGATCATAACTCCATGAAGTTAAAGAAAGATTACTCCATCCATTCTTCCAGTTAATAGTCACATCTTATTGATGATGTGTAGAATTGTATACAGTCCCAAACACTATTTCGCGATGTGTCTGAGCTATAGAGTTCCAGAGAAATTACATTTAACGATCGAATCCATTGATTAATATGGAATTTATAGGTGGGGTTTCACCGCAACTGTCAGACCGAAAAGTATTTGTGATACAATAACACAAATTGATAAGTCATCGTTTAAAAGGCGTGAAAAGTATAGTTATATCAGATAACTTGTTAGATGCTAGATTTTATTTTGAAACTCCACAGGGCACCTTTGATTCCTGATCAGATTGTTATCTCGCCTTCACCCGCTGCTCTTCCTCTTTTATCTATCGATCACCGGAGCATAAACACACTCACACATGCAAGCACCTTCACAACATACACAGACAGCAGTGCTACGATAAAGAGGGCTGGGCTTGTTCTGTAGCCCTCTCAGCTCTCAGACCGGCCTCGAAGGTTACTGCTGATCCCCTCGTCGCTCTCCACCATGATCCTGTACCTGCTCTTCCCTCTTCTTATCCTCGGTATGTGTCCCACGTCACACACATTTCATTTTACACGCGGGTTTTTAGGTTAATGATGTTTTACTGTCTTAGTATTTCCTGTGTTTTTGGGTTGGCTGCATGTTTCCATTGTTTTCCCCGTGTGTGGGATTGTTGAAGGAAAAAGGTGGAGGGCACTTTAAGTTTTAGTAGTGAGAGTGTTTTAAAGTGTGCTGGGATTGTTCTTGTGATGTTACACATAGCTAACATGTTATGTTCAATAGCTTTATTGAATGTGTGTCCACAGCAGGTATTGTGGAATCACAAATGGCCAACATGACAGCGGACGTTGAGGGGAACAAAACATTCAGCAAGTCCACCAATGACAGTGAGTGAGACTTTTTCATTTCCTGCTTACGAGTAGCAACTAATTCGTTGTCAGTTAATCATTTGGTCTATAAAATGTCAGACAGTTTAATATGTCCACTACATTTTCCCTGAGCCCAAGGTGACATCTTTAAACTGCTTGTTCTGTTTGACCAACAATCCAAAATATTCAATCTGTCATCATGAAAGAAAACCAGCAAACCTACACGTTTGAAACCAGAACAGAAGCTGGAAGCAGTGAATTTTAGCCAGTTTTGCGTTAAATAAAAAGACTTTACTAAATCATATATGACAATTAACAATATTCTATCGACTAATGGTTTCAGCTCTACATATGTAAATCACTGATTGGTATTAATGGGAGATTTTGACATGACAGCAGAGTTAATAAGAGTATGCAGTCATTGTGTACAACATGGAGAACATTACTCAAATAAAAAAAAATGTTTTTGCCCGCAGGCAACGTGACATCCAGTTTGTACAAAGACGAGAAGAGTCTGCAGAGCAACCAAACACGGGCTGTTATCACAGAGGACGATGGTGAGTTTTTCTACTTACTCTGCATGAGGAAAGGAAACTCCTGTCCTTATCAGCGCCTTTGCATTTCCTGTACTTAAGTAACTGCTTACTATACAGCTGAAACGCTATTAAACTACGTGGTAAGGTATTTGCAATCTAGTTTCACCTTTAGGTGAAAGCCAAGATAAGGAAACATGAATACTGAGTAAATTTAAAGCACCTGTACACTGAATAAAGCAGCATATAGCAGGAAATCTACGGACCATTTCATCCATTTTACACAGCAAGACACTGAATAATGTAATTTAATAATATAATCTTGGGTGTTTATACATTTGTGTTCATGTATGGTAGAAGTATTTTTTTCCCTTACTTTGCAGAGAGTTTTCAGGACCAGGAAAAAGAGTTCCCAGGCAGACACTGCCTTCAGGACTTGCTGGTACAGTACAGTCACAGCATTTGTGGTCAAGATTTTCACACGGAAATGATGTCAATCAGCCCAGAAAACTGGTGTGTCCTGGAAAATATCATCAGGTAAGGCAAACTGAATTGTTTTCATCTTTTTATACTGACTTTACTTTATCTGTTTTCTATATCTCTACTTTTGAGTCATTCTTGGTTCAACAAACTTTCCTTGTCCGACGCTTTGAAGAATATTGTAAATACAATTTTCAAATAGGGCTACATGTGTTTATATTAAGTTTTTATTATTCTAACCAGTTGTAGTAGCAGTAATAGTAGTATTGAGAAAAGAGAAATTGCCCCCCATGCTTGCTCATGGTGGGTCAATGTAAATATAATTTGCCTCAGTTTCAATATGCGTCATAACAGCTACAGTAGGCAGGTATTTCTATCCTGATTAAAGTCAAGTCTATTCCATTTTATTTCTATAGAGAAACCTCAAACAGTCACAAATTTGCCTCAGAGGATTTCAGATCTGCATGGCCATATATATATATATATATATATATATATATGAGAACTTTTTGAGAGGGGAATCTGGGTCATCTAGAAATAAAGTAGAATAATGTGTCACTTTACCGCTGTGCTCTAATAGAAAAAGCAACACAACAGATATGGAATTATAGTCTAAAAGGTGCAACAATTAGTCGATTAGTGGAGCAACAGAAAGTGAATTGGCGACCATTTTTATCAATTCATCAAAAATGCAAAACATTCCGCGGTTTCAGCTCCTCAAATGTGATGAGTTTCTGCTTTTCTTTGTCATATGAGAAACAGTAAAGTGCATATCTTTGAGTTTTAGACTGTGACAAAACAAAACAATTTAGATGCCACTTAGACGGGCTGTGGGAAATAACAGGCTTTTTTTTTTTTTTTTTACAATTTTCTGACATTTTATAGACAAAATGATTAATAATTTAATTTAGAAAATAACTGACGGATTAAGCGATAATGTAAATAATCATTAGCTGCAGCCCTATTATGTTCACATCAAAAATAACTAATGCACAAATCATGGATATGTGACTTACACACACTTCTTATATCTTCTTAGCACACAATATGCACAGTGCCAGAAACGTTTACTCTGACACAGGTACAGATCAGTACTGTACACTATAAAGGCCAAACACTGAAAAACTGTAACACATTTAAACGTTTATGTTCACATAAACAAACATGACTTTCACTGTATGCTACATAAAACAGCCTGCGATGCCTACTAGTGGTGGAAGAAGTACTCAGATCTTAGAAGAAGTAAGAGAAGCAGTACTACAGTGCTGAAATACTCTGTTGCAAGTAAAAGTCATGCATTCAAAATTTTGTAGTACTAAAGTATTAGCATCAAATCACTCAAGTAAAAGTACTCAATATGTAAAATAGCCCATTTCACAGTAATGTATAGTATATTATTGATGCATTAATGTGTACATCACTTTAATGTTGCAGCTGGTATCTATATATTTTCTATACTATGGTATTATTGATATAATTATTATATATATTATTCATCTTAATCTGGAAGGTAATTAGTAACTAAAGTTATCAAATAAATGTAGTGAAGTAAAAAGTACAATATTGGAGTAGAAGTATAAAGTAGCAGAAAATGGAAATTCACAAGTACATCAAGATTGTACTTATTGTAAGTACAGTACTTGAGTAAATGTACTTAGTTACTGATGCCTACAGTAATTCTAGTTAGTTATTAAATGCTGCTACACAAGCAATTAGTAGACCATCTGCTCAGGTGATCCGCAAATCACACACATCAACAGGTGACTGCATGATAAACATGCAAAACTGGAGACTGCAAACAAGATGCAGCGCAAAATACAGCCTCCAGGACAAATTCCCGAGAGGCAGCACGGAGTTAAATACAGACAGCCACGGCGGGAAAGAAACCACGCAAGCAAACAGACAAAGGTTGTATTTGACTCACGTTATTTGACGTCGACGCCCATTTTCCTTTTCTGTCATGAAGGCGAAGAGCTCAATATCCATGTCATATAATATCCCGCTGCATTTGTTGCTGTTTGTTTGTTGACAGAAGTCCTCCTCTCTTCCCTCCATCTCTGCTAGCTAGCTAGCTAGCTTGCTATTATTAGCAACACTGTAAAACTTGCTAACGTTAGCTAGCTCTTTCATCCAACTTAATGCTGCTAACTTTCTGCTCTTTGTTGTGAGGCTAAAGTGCGATTGGCTTGCTTCACAGTTCACTTCTTCTTCTTCCAGAGGTCTGTCCGCTCACAGTTTCGCATCTTTGACTCACATAATTGTTTTATCAACTTCACCTGGCTGTCCGTCAAGTTAACTGACATGATTGCGTGGATTGTAAGACTGCAATACTCTTTGTGGCCACGCAGACTAACGCTACAACACAGAGGGGCGCTGTTTCACTCATTCGAGGAAATTGAATAAAAAGATCATCAAATAATAAATAATAATAATGACAATAATAAAATAATAATAATAATTATAAAATTATACTAACAATAAAAATAATAATACCTTTATTTTTATGGCACTTTTTAAAACAAAGTTAACAAGTTTATTTTATTCTTAGTTTGTTCACAGGAATAAAAAAAATAATAGTAAAACAAAAACGTTTGTCTACATATGCATAACATAATAAGGACATATAATAAATCCCAAAAATACATTAAATAATAATAATAATAATAATAATAATAATAATAATAGCTTTATTTGTATGGCACTTTTTAAAACAAAGTTAACAGGTTTATTTTATTCACAGGAATACAATAAACCCATTAAAACTCAGCTTTTAGTATCATATTTTATATGCGGCTCCATGAAGCTTTGATTCTCTAACCAGGTTCCCGTGTTTTTTTAAACTATTCATGTCAAGTCAAAATGTGGCTAAAATATCAGACAAAACCCACAATACTGTAAATCAAAATTTGTAAAACATGCAAACTACAGAGCGACTGTTTAAGGGCTGCAAGTAATGATTGTTTTAATGATCTATTAACCTGTGATTACTTTTCTCAATTAATCGTTTGGTCTATAAAACATCAGTTTTGTCCGATCAAAACCCAAAGATATTTTATTTACAGTGTTATAAAACAGAGAAAAGCAGCAAATCCTTGCATTAAATAAGCTGGAAACAGAGAATTTTTGGCCAGTTTTGCTTGATAAATGACATCAGTCAATCAAACTATTAATTCATTATCAAAGTAGTAGAATAATGTACCAGTCGTTTTAGCAATTCCCTAGCTGTGTTCATCATTAATATATTGGTTTCTCCGCCTATTACAGACCATACAACAACATGACGTTATGCTTGGAGTGGCTGTCTGGTTTGGTCAGCTGCTATTACCCAAACCCCAGCATTCAAGACTTCTTCATCAGCATCCACTCTGAATACTTCCAGAACTGTCCTGAGGAGGAGCTGCAGCTCGTGGATGCACCTCACGGGGTGGTGATCGCCCTCACCCTCATCCCCGTGAGCCTCATCCCCATACTGGTTTACCTGGTGGTTTGGAAAAGTAACATTCCCAAGTGAGTCGTGTTAGACCGGCAGCATCATACTACAATAAACGTCAACTCACAGTACATGTTATTTATGAGAATATGCTCCAGAAACTGCTGGATGTATTTTTTTAATTAAATGGTGAATAAGTTCTGAAGTCATGAGGACAGAAACCATAAATCTGATTGTGGGTGAACTAAATCTCAATTAAAAATGTAAACGGTTTTTACTTTTATACATTTTTTTGTATGTTTCACTGAGTATGTATTAAACGAGATTTAGGGAAATATACTTATTTGCTTTCTGACTGAGAGTTAGATAAGAAGATTGATACCACGCACGTTAGATATGAAGCTAAGGGACAGCCGTGGGTTAGCTTAGCTTAGCTTAGCTTAGCTTAGCATAAAGACTGGAAACGGGGGGAAACAGCTAGCCTGGCTCTATCGCGAGGTAACAAAATTTGAATCACATCTTTGGCAAATCACTTCACTGAAATACCTGCAATGTAAAAGTGTGATATCATGAACTGCTATTTTCAGTAAATAAAGTCTGGAATATTTTGTGTGTATAGTGTTAATTTCAATATACAGCATGTGACACTGAGCCAGCATGTTTGGTAGGCTGATACTAACTACACAGCCTGCACTATTATGAGTATAATAACAATAACCTTAATTTTTTGAGCTTCGCAAAGGCAGCAAAATTAAACATCAGGTTTTTAAAATTGCTATCAGTACAGAGTAGGAAAAGGCAAGAATAGGAAAAGAAAAACATTTTTAAAGGAAATAAAAGACAGTTCAAAGAACACTCAAGTAGTATTGTACAGAAGATTAATTTCCCTCCAATTTTTTAACAATCCTATTTCACATGTATTTGTGTCTACAAATGTGTGCGTCAGCCTTGTTTGGTAGCTCTGTGATTTAATACATTTCTATTATACCCACACATATAACACCAGACGTGTACAGCAAGATGTAGAACAACTCTCTGTCAGATTCAGGGGAACTCCAGTGTGGATATAAATAAATACCATAATATTGCAACACAATCCTCCTCTCTCACAAACTTTAAACTGAGGCTTAGAGCTTTATATGTTGTGGCCTCAATTCTTTCTCCTGGTATCTTTTCTACCAGTTGTGTAGTATGCTTGTTATTAGCAGTTGCCATATGTGTGTATCTTGTTGGCACATGTAATTATACTCATTTTATTCATATTCCTGTCTTTTTTCTATTTTGTGCTCATCTGTTGATACATTTTGATTTTAGATGTTATTATTTTTCTTTTTTTTTTCTTGGTGAGATATCTTTATGGACCTTTATCGCCCTTTTGGGTTTTTAATCCTCTACTGCATTATGTTTTCTTTGTGTTTTACTATATGTGCAAATAAAATAAACTGAAATGAAACTGAGCCACGCGCATGCAAAGCTGCAAGCAGTTGTGCACATGGTGAGTCAGTACACAACAGCAAAAACAAAAAGCATTTCTGAGATGACACAGTGTGAAATTTCTAAGAAAAGAGCGTTGTCATTCCTGGTAGTACTGTGTGTATTTGTATGTGTGTGCCATCTTTGTGAGCACCAGCTTGAGTTTCAGACTCTGAGGGTGAGGATGAAGACATTTCCTGAAAGGGATGTCTGGGGGTTTAGACTTTAGGGCTTTAAGATTAAAGTTAGAGTTTGGAGAATGAGAGTCCTCACAGGTATAGAATTTACAGGCTAATCTAGTGTGATCAAGGCCCTGTGATGTTGTTGGTTCATGATGAGCTGTAAAGGATGCTGAAGATAAGAAGAGCAGGAATCATCAGCACTGTCTCACTGACACCGTCTCTGCTTGTCCTCTGTATGCACTGCAGTAAATCGTGCAGCACACCACACACACACACACACACACACACAGGTAATTTGCTTCAGCCAGGTCAACTCAAAGTAAAACCATCATTTCCTTATTCACACCTACACCACCCAGTGCCACACACTCGATCAGCCCTCCAGCTTCTCGAACGTGATCCATCAACAGAAAGTTCCATTCAAAAAGACCTGTTTTAATTTCATGATATCACCATCTCTCTATTTAATTTCATTTTTATTTACCTATTTATCTGTTTTTAATTTTTTTCACAAAGTCTTTTTTACTTAAGTTTTATTATTACTATTACTATCTCTCCATGTATAGAGGTACAGGTACATTTACCTGTCCAGAAATGGGCATTGGAACTTAGATATTGAACTATTGATCCATTTTTTTTAAAAATGTATAATTTATGTGCTTTCTTGTGTGTAACGTTGACCAATAATTAGCAGCTAACTGGTCGTAAAGGGCAACATAAAAGAACTGATGGACATACAGTTTGTTAATGTTTCTGTATTGAGGCTCAGTGCAAAGAAAAGGAGCCATGAACGAACACTCTAGAGGTTTCAGATTTGGTTTAAATCTGTGTGTTGTTGCACAGACGGGAGGCAGAGGCTGTTAAAACATCTGCATTTCCTTTCTCACACACGTATCAGCGGCTACATGTTTGTTCAGAGCAGATCCCTGCAGCTTCTCAGGGGTGAATCTCTTGCAGCCTCTGTTGTAACCAGATGTCCTGCTGGTAAGCAGCATGTGTGGCATTTTACTGCAGCACAAAAACACTTAAGGAACATCTCGTGTGTTTTTAGGTAAATTAAATTCAACTGCCGTGCTCCAGGGGATTGATTTTGCCCCTGAAGATTAGTATGTGTCCAGTGAGATTCTGCAGATATGCGTACACTACATGGCCAAAAGTATGTGGACACCCAAACGTTCACATCCATGTGATATTTGAACATTTTATTCCAAAACTATGGGCATTAATCTGCTGCTCTAACAGCCTCCACTCTTCTGGTTGGCTGCAGAGATTTGTCATGTTAAAACAGGAACACACACTGTTGCTATAAAGTTGGAAACACACTTTTGTCTGAAACCTTTTTGGCTTTTGGCCCCTCGAAATGAAGCAGTGTCTTCTTGCAAGCTCCCCTGCATATATCTAACGAGTGTGACCAGTTTTCTTGTTTAATTTGAATATTTTTTAGAGACCTGAAAACATAAAAATATCAGTTAATTCACAAGAAATAAAAAAGCAAAGATTAGAAGAAACCGTGATTTTGTGAAGCAGAAACATGTTTTGTTTTCTTTCTGCTTCCTGTAAATCATCTCGCGACCACCTGTGGGGGTCCCGACCCACAGGCTGGGAGCTGGTCTAAAATATCACTGTATGCTGTAACATTAAGATTTCACTTTGTTTGAACTAACAGACCTAAAAACAGCCGCAGAGCAAAAAGTCCACAAAATTATGTGGAGAGGTGTGTCCACATACTTTTGGCCGTATAGTGTAGGTGCCACTTTAAACCATGCAGCAAACTGCATTGTGCAAAGGGACACATCGCCACCTACTGGTTCAAATGAGGTAAAATGAAATGATTGCTTATTAGAGAACTAAATCGAGTTGCTGGACTGAATCATTGATTTTAGTAAGAAGTAAGAAACTGTTTAAAGGTCAAACAATGGCATACAGTTGTATCCTCCTCAATGACTATTGTGAAGTGAGAGATAAGGTCACATCAAACAGAATTGGAGTATCTCCACCTATTATGAGTGAAGCAGCAGGAGGTGAAAGGGCTATAAATGAGTCATGGGTTTACAAACACTTCAGACTGGGAGTCACATTAACTCAGGTAAGTCCTGTGTGGTTTGTCATGTTTCTATCTGTGCTGTGAATTGCATTATTCTTGCACTGTTTTTAGTTTTTAATGACCTTTACATTTGCATTTACTCCGTATGTGTCGTTTAATCTACCGGATGCCGAAATTTCCCTCGGGATCAATAAAGTATCTCTCTGTCTAAATGCAGTGGTGGAGGAAGTAGTGGGATCTCTTTCTTACGTATAGTAGCAACATGGCAGTGTAAACACACTCCATTACAAGTACTGCATGCAAAATTATAAGTATAAGAATTAAAAGTACAGAAGTGTTTTCAGCTAAATGTACTTAAAGTACTCATTATGCCGGATGGCCCCTTTCAGAGTGTTGTGTTCAGAGGTGGAAGAAGTATTGAGGTCTTTTAGCTACTTGAGTACGAGTAGCAGAACCACACTGTACTGCAAAAAATATTTTTTATTTAAGTAGAAGTACAGACGTATTATCAGCAAAATGTACTTAAAATATTCAAAGTAAAAGTACTCATCAGCCGACAGACATTAGCACCTACTGTACTGGATCATTATTTCTAATGCATTAAGGTGTACTTAAACAATGCATCATGTTTTATATGTGTGGAAAATACTGTGTGTAAACTGTATTTATGTAAAAAGTAACTAGTATAGCTGTTACATAAATGTGGTCGATATAAAGCGGCATAAAATGGAAACAAGTACAAGTTAGTTACATTCCACCACACATTTATTCAATATATTACATTATATAGGATTATTGTTACAACATTATTTCAACATTAACATGTCAGCTGCATTTTAATGTCGTAGCTGGAAGATACAAATTGTACTTGAGTAAACTCTGTCTGCATTTACAGTGTAATACTGAATCACACTGCAGCATTGTGATGCTACATAACAGGAAAACCACAGAAACACTGTCTGCGGCCTTTAAAAGGTGTTTTTTTTTGTAATCTGTCCATGTTTGATGTCTGGACACATAAAACAAACCCAGTCTGTCTGAATATGTGTGGGCTGATTTAGAACAAGTCACCCATTTATGTTTTCTGATATGTGTCGACACCTGCGATCCAAACTTTGACACAATTAATCCTTTTTTTCTTTTAACTCTGCAGGTATTTGGTTCAACAGCTGTCCGGTTCATCCCTGACATCAGGAGCTTTTTTAAAAAGTGGGGATTTGAAAAACAGCTTTCCTGTTGATCCACGTCTCTGAAGAGCTCTGATACTGTGCAGGTAAAAAGGTCGGGCATCATCAGTGGCTCCCCTGGATTAATAATCCGACCTCTGGTTCAATCTCAGCGACTTCAGCCGAGCAGGAACAGGAAATATGTAAGTACAACAACTTCAGAACAGCAACACTTTACTTACTTTTAGCATTTATAAGCAGTATAATGATAAAATAGTAAAACACAGATTAAAAAATACAAAATATCTCTTCATAGGAGTGGTTATAATTGCTGACAAATACTGAACATTAAGAAACACTTATAACAACTTTATACTGTATAAATAAGTGATTCATATTCATCCTAACCTGTGCATACTGATCAAACAGCTCTCAGCAAAAACTACTTTTACCAAAAGTACTTTTTGGTCTGTAATTAAATAATAATAATTCATCTCTTTGTTGTTTGTTTTAGCTTCAGATTGCCTCGATACCAGAAAGAAAGCGGTCGCTCTCTCAACTCTCTGCTTGTTGCTGTTTGTCACCTGTGTAGTGCTTTATGTCCTGTGTAAGTTATTGATCAACAAGTTATTGATGGGAGGCTCAAAGTGGGGATTAGCCAAAAATGAGTGACTACAAAACAGAAGTTTGGTTTAAAACGTTCAAGGTAATTGACCAAAGATAAAACGCTGAAATAGTTCATCATTTTGGGGAATTTAGTTTTAAGCACAAACTAAGAACGATATATGTCTAAGACTGATGAGTAACTCATAAAAGTAAATTAGTTTTTAACCTGCTTACACTCTAAAAAAATAAACAGTTACATGTACTTGGTTTAGTTATATCGACCGGTGCCACAACAACAGCAAACTGTGTTAATTAAATGCTGCTAAATACGTTGGTCTTTCTTTCATATTCACATTAGTGACAATTATGAATCAGTAAAGTAAGTTGCCTGAGGGCTCGTCCGGGATTTGAACCCGGGACCTCTCGCACCCGAAGCGAGAATCATACCCCTAGACCAACGAGCCATAACAATGGGAGTAAGGATACACCAGCCATTCATTCAGCACATGTCTGCTGCATGTTGTAACTCTAACAAGGTTTAAACACCAACAAAATATTGTAAAAAAATCAAATGAGTGCAGCTTGTTTCTGCTGCCCCCAAGTGGCCAAAAAGGTGCTTAATGTAAGGCATTTATTGTCACACGATATATTAGATAGTTCTACAAACTCTATGAGGGATGTCTGCACCAAAGACAACACATTTGTGGCTTTCTTTAACAACATGGTGATACCGACATGTTTTCTTTCAAAATAAGACAATATTTAGTCTTCTTAGCCCTATTGCAGGGAATAAAGACAGTATCTGCCAAGTAATTTTGCTTTTCTTACTTTTTAATTTTCATTAAGTACAAATTTGAAGAGATATAACAGACTGCATTTTCTTTCTTCAAGTCACAATACTAAACATAAAGTTGCAGCATTCATTTTGAAATGTTGATCCTCATAACAACATAAAATAAGGCAGATAAATGTAGATTTCTACATCTTGTTAAATTTCAGATCTGCATACCATGAGTTAGAAAATTCAAATAATTTTTAAACTACTAATAGTGCAACAAAAAACAACCGTTTTACTGTCACAGTGTTGGAAGTAAGTACAGGCACACAGTTGCCCTCTGAAAAGAAATCAAAGTATCCTACTCTTCTCCATTTGGTGTATGAAATAATGAAAAGTGTGCAGATGTTGTGATTGCTTTGCGTCCAGCACATTTTAGACTTGTGATGGTGAGAAGCTCCAAAAAATACACGTGACCCCTAAAAGTATCTTGAGCTTTGTCACATTTTTCTTTGTGAGTGTGTGTGTGTTGGTGTTAGGATGCATCAGTTAAAGGATGAGGCTGCATTTTATACTTTTTAATTTCAGCTAATTCAGAGAAAAGACCAAGACTTTCCTACCTTATCAGCCTCAAGCCCATTGGTTTCTAATGAAGACGTAAATCTTTAACCTGACTAAGAGTCAATAATGTTGTTAATGTCAGCATGCTAACATGCTAATGTTAAACAGGTATAATGTTTACCATGTTCACGATCTTAATTTAGCATGTTAGCATGCCAACATTTGCTAATTAGCACTAAACACAGAGTACAGCTGAGGTTGATGGGAATGTCATCAGTTTTGCAGGGATTTGGTCATAAACTAAAGTACTGGACAAATTAAGATAGATTGAACATTAAGGGATCACCAAAGGAACAATGAATGTCTGAACCAAATTTCATGGCAATCAGGCCAATAGGTGTCGAGGCATTCCACTCAAAACCACACATGTCAATCTCATGGTGGCGCTAGAAGAAAAGTCTGTGGTCACTAGTTGAGACATTTCAGTTTGGACCAAGGTGATGGACCGACCTACTGATTGACATTGCCCTCCTTAGAGCAACGCCGCTAACGTGGCTAAGAATATAGAATATCGCCAGCCCTACCCTTTAAGATGTTTATTTTAATGAGCACTAATCTGATGAGAGGAGTCAGTAACTACTCCTGCTTGGGTTTTCTCCTCCTGCACAGCCGAAAGCAAAGGAATCGGATCGATCCCACTACGATGGCTGTCAGCATCAACAAGACAGCTAACAAAGAGCATATAACATCCACAGAATAATAGGCGAACCAGGGCATCTTATAAGACTCAGTGCGTAAATGTGAAGCTCCTTTGTGCCTCATAACAAACTCAACCCAGTAAACGGCCGTGTCCAGAGGATGCATTGGTTTATCCCGATGGAGAGCAGAGAGACGCTTCATGTTATTTCTGTAGGAGGGATTGTGAAGAACTTCTTGTATTGTTTCCAGAAAGTTCTGGCGAGTGAGTTTGGTTGCATCCATCGCCTTGGCGGCTCCTCGCACCTCCAATCTCAAAACGTTCTCAAACTGGTCAAACAGAAGGGGTATGCCTACTATTGGCACTCCATGGTAGATGGACTCATAGATCCCATTAGTACCACCATGCGCCACAAAGGCTTTAATCTTTGGGTGACCCAAGAGGTCATTCTGGGGCATCCATTTTACCAGTAGGGTGTTGTTGCCCAAATTGTTGGGGAGCTCTCCGACATGCCTCCATATGACCTTCTGAGGAATTTGGGCAAAGGCAGCAGCGATTTCAGAAGTGATTTCTATGGGCAGGCCTTTGACCAGTGTACCAAGAGACATCAGGATGAATCCATGCTCTCCTGAACTCTGAACAAAGTCCTCCAGCTCTGATGATAAAGGCTGAGAAGGCTTACACTGAAAACCACCAATGTAGACGATGTTTGGCATGGTGGGTCTGGGGAATTCAAAGACAAAGTCCACCCTCATGAGCCAGATGTCTGCTCCTTGTAGAAGGTGATAGAAGTTCACATCCGGACCAAAGTACCTGTCTACCAGTCTATCATAGTGAGGGCATACTATAAACTTGTCAATGCATGTGTTGATTGCATAGTGGAGTGTGTTCTTGACCCTTTGCCAAAAGGTCATTTTGTCTGACGCGGCATATCCTGAAGTTGGAACATAGGATGATGGAGATGGAGCTACCACAAAATGCCCTTCTCCGCTGGTAATCCATCTCACGTTAAAAACAGTTGGCAGCTTAAGTTCATGAGCCACCAGAACTCCCACAGGCAATCCCGGATCCAGAAGAACCACGTCAAACTGAGTGTCACGAATACTCTGCATTAGAGTCTTGTTCTCAAATATTTCTACCCCCAACAGGCTGGCTTGTTGGTGAATTTTCGACAGCGTGCTGAGCATTTCCCTGTAGAAGTTCACGAAGCCGATAACAGACATCCCCTCTTTCTGAACCGCCAGCATCTTGACCAGGAAGGTTACAAAGAAGTCCTGCTCTTCTATGACGATGGCTTCTGGTAGGGTGACAGTGATGGAGCGGTAATGTGGTGCGTTTTCTTTAATATACCAGCTAGTGGCTGTGCGGACCACAGTGAGCTCATGGCCCCTGGAATGGAGGCTCTGGATCAGCAGGTTCATGTTGACCCAGTGGCTGCCATCGACTGGGAACACCAGAACCTTTCCGCCCTGGACACTGGGACTTGTCAGGAGGGACACACTTACCACCAGAAGCAGAAGTGAAACTCCTGGGATGCTCCCCATGGATTAAGTCTGAGAAAAAAACCCAAACGTACAAGTTTAATGTGAGAAACTGCAAATTTTGCAGTAATAACCTATTATGACGAGTCCTTACGTCACGCTTCATGTGTTAATTATCTCTACTGACTAATTCCCTCCAACTAACAAACGTATTCAACCAGCTGGGAATTGCAACCAGCCACAACAAACACTGACATGGACCCGGGACTGTAGCTGCAGTACCACAGACGGCACTTTCATTAACAAAAACTAAGACCAAGTTTTCAGAATGAAAATGAGACCAAAGCGAAATTAAAAGTAACCACTGAAAACCAGAACTATGAATGAAAACTAAACAATAACGTGAACAAATTACTGTTTTAATCCAACAACCATCAATTATTACAATGTCTAAAGTTTCTTTTATATAGCCCAATATCACAAATCACAAATTAGCTTCAAGGGGCTTTACAATCTGTACAGTATACGACGCGCTCTATCCTCAGATGGACAGGGAGCCAATGAAGGGAAGCTAAAATTGGTGTAATATGGTCAAATTTTCTAGTTTTAGTTTAGATTCTAGCTGCAGTATTCTGAACCATTTGAAGACTAAAACTATATCCTCATCCCCATCACCCAAAAATATCCCAAATAATAACCTAACAATATATACAAGTAGATCTGAAACGATTAGTTGATTCATTGATTAGTTGATTAGTTGGTTGACAGAAAATGAATGGAAACTATTTTGATAATCATTTAAGTAATTTTTCATGTAAAAATGCCAAACATGTCACAGTTCCAGATTCCAAATGTGAGGATTTACTGCTTTTCCTTTGTCTTTACTGTAATTGTTTTAACAACTTTAATTTATTTTAAAATTATTTTGAGGTTTGGATTGTTGGTTAGACAAAACAAACATTGTGAAAATGTCACTATTTTTTTATTTTATTTTACAAACCAAACAATCGATTACTTGAGAAAATAATATAGGAGATTAATCCATAAATAAAATAATCATTAATTGCAGTCCTATATGAAATCAGGTCCACCTCAACCAGTAATAACAATGATATGGTATATAACAGTACAACAGTCACACGGGACATTTTGCATTTGCTTAATACTTTAAGTACATTCATTACTATACATACTTCTACTTAAGTACTTTTACTTGTAATGGAGTATTTTTACATTGTGTTATTAGTACTTTTACTTAAGTAAAGGATCTGATTACTCCCTCCACCACTGTTCGTGTTATTAATCATAAAAAATGTAGTTTTTATGCGTCCAAAACCCCATTTTATAGATGCTTTATCTGCATATTCTAACCCTGTGGCTATGAAATGTTGCTGTAACAGATCTCTCATCATCTGCATTGCTAAAACACTTAGCAGAGACTCCATTCACAACATGCAGAAGAAACATGCCCTCAAGTGTCCAGTTTCCTTACTGCACGTCTATTGTTGACATAGAGGAATCTAACACCACCATGCACTCTTGCCCTAAGTTCAGCCACTTCCAATAATCACAAAAGTTAGTTTCAGCAAAACACAGTAACTTCTTTTCTGTAATGCTGCGAAGGCATTTAACTGAGTTGTTAGTGTAATGTGGAAAAAGGAAACGTTTTGTAACCTACCTTAAATCCCTGAAAACAGTGGAGAAATGTACTTTGAGCCTTTGCTGAACAAGTGAAGCCCAGCAACTGTACAACAAGAATCCAAATTCCAAACCGATTATTGTGTTACATAAGGGTGTGATGGGGGAGGGGGGTGTTTAACAAATGGACTTCAGATGTACTTTATGTGTGTATGTTGAAGGGGAGGAGAGGAAAGGTTTTCCCACAGAGCCAGCCCTCTCTGCACAGAGACATGCACCGCCCCCCACACAAACACACATACAGAGCAGTAACTCAATATTTTTGCAAAGGTTTTTTTGTGGAGAAAGTCTCCCCTGCTGTGACCTGCACAATGAGCTCATCCTGCAAAATATAGACCACCCTTGAGTACTTTTAAAAAAATGTTTCATATGTTCAGTCATATGTTCAGAAATGTTAGGTACTTTGTATTTCTGCCCGCTTGGGAGGAGCACACAAGCTGTAAACACAACAGTGACATATTAGCACCTTATAAAGTTGTCAGGGCTAACGAGTTAGCAAAGAGTTGCCCATTTTCACTTCCAGCAGACACAGAGTGGTGTTTCTGTCCACCTGGCAAATATAAATCAAATATCCACTCTCCCTTTAGCTCTAATTTGAAACCAGTACCAATTCCTGATGGAAATATCTAGCTCTTCAGCGGCTTTAAAGCTCGACCATGTAAGCTGAACAGTGGCCACTGTAGCCACATTTCCCAACATCCTCTGCAGTCTGCGTCAAAGACATCATCATTAGGTGACATAACTAAGAGTGAGTGGAAAGAACCCACAAACATGACACAGCAGACATGTCTCCTTGTAACATATGGTGTGTTTAATTCTTGTTTCACTCTCGTTATAAAACCGTTTAAATGTTTATGACGAGCTAAAATGTGTAAAACAGTAGCACAAGTAGAGAAGAGTCATAAAGTCAGAGAACTGACAGCAATATCTGTATCTATCTGAGTTTGCTAACATTAGCTAACAGTAGCCACCATAACACGGGGGACCGGGGTATGGAGGACCAAAACTGCCAAAATCAAAAATAAATGAGTAAATGAATAAATGACTAAATAAATAAATTAATATTCCATTAAATGCACCAAAAATAATATTAAACATAAATGTAAGCATTCATTGATTGATAAAATGTGACATAAATTGATACTTGTTTTAATTTGCTTATGTATTTATTTACCTTTGCATATAAATTCCCCTATTTATTTAGTTTCCCATTTAATTTTCCATCTTATTTATTAATTTATATATGTATTTATTTATGTGTTCATATCTCTTAGCATTTCCCCTCTTATTAAATCCCAAACTTATTTATTTCTGTATTATTTTCCCTTCGCATTTTCCCCCCAATGTACAAAACAGGGAAATTTAACCCCCCAAAAATTGTCATCTATAGACTGCCAAGCCATAGACTGTATATAATATGTATAATTGCTTAGTAAAGTACTGTGTAAGTAAGTAAGTAATGAGTAACTGATTAAGGCTGTGTTTGATCTTCTTCTGAATTCAACTTTACATATGTAAGAGGAAGGAAGGAACAGTCATAGCAAGCTAACACAGATAAAACACAGATGTGTGAAACTAATGTGGAAACTGCTTCTGCTTTCACCAAGAGGTCATGTGCAATTGTTCAATTCCGACTTCACTGCATTTCTCTGAGAGTCTGTGTGAAGGCATGACACACCACCTGTAAACGATCAAAATGTCACATTACTTCGCTCTGGCTGTCGTCCTGGCCTTCACTGGAGGCTGGTGCCTGTGTGCAGCTGATGTGGGGGATTTCGCTCCATGCCTGCAGGTCTTCTACAAGTCTTGGCCTCCTAAAGGTCTAGCAGGGACCCCGATCTGCCAACGTTATTTCAACCAGTACCGCTTCGCCACGTTGTACAGTCGACCACGCCGCTCTCCGTGGTTCTCAGCCTATTTGTACACTGTACCAGCAGGAAAGAGACCCAGCGCATCTTGGAAGTTTGAACCACAGGTAAGAATATTTAAATTTTTATTTAAATTGTGTTCTCTGATTCATAGATTTTAACCATGAATGTTTGCAGGTTTTGATTTGCGTTGATGACATTTATTTATTTTGCTGGTTTATTCTGAAGTGTTTTTTAATTTTACACCTTGTTTCACTTTGCCTTAACAAGACCTTTGCACTGAAATAAGACTAATTATTCTTTGACATCTTAAAAATAACAGAATATAAAATTTGACTCATTTTGTATATTCTGATGTTCCAGTTCAGCATCACTTATTATCAGTTGTAATGTGCTTTCAGTGAATAACAAGAAAATGAGGAAATGAGCCCCAGGAAAGGAGAACTGTCTCATATGTGTGTTCATGGTCTGTCAGCTGTCATGGGCTGTTGGATGGGGCTGAGGTCAGGGCTCTGCAGGCCAGGAAATCACACTGGGAAAACCCTTTCTTTATGGACGTGGCCTTGTGCACGGCAGCATTGTCATGTTGGAACAGGAAGCACACTATTGACTAAAACATAATTGTACGCTGCAGCATTAAGTTTTCTCTTACTGTAGCTTCCATTGAGGACACCAAGCTCACGCCTTCAGTATCATTTCTAGCAATGAGAGGATTTTAATCACATGGTGGTTTTTGACGGCTGATTCTGGTCTGGTCGCTGTACTTTGTGTTTAGTGCTAATTAGTACATGTTAGCATGCTAACATGCTAAACTAAGATGATGAACATGATAAACATCACACCTGCTAAACATCAGCAATGTTAGCATTGTCATTTTGAGCATGTTAGCATGCTGATGTTAGCATTTAGCTCAACTGTTTCCAGGTACAGAGAGCTGTTAGCATGGCTGTAGACTTTTAGGGGTGTCCACATACTTTTGGCCAGATAGTTTAAAAGCAGCTTCATTCACTGAGTCAGTCTTCCTCTGAACTACACGGTGAAACATAAGGTCTGTATGTATCACGTTTTCCTTCCGCCCTCCAACAAACAGCTAGCCTACCCAGGAGCTGATGGCAACATGATCCCCTTCCCCCTGGGCCCTCTGGACCAGAATGTGGTGGAAAGCCAAGCAGTGGAGCTGGACTACATTAATTCCACCTATTCTCGTGGCCACATGAACCCCAGCCTTCACCACCAGAGCCATGACGACCGCTCCGCCACCTTCACCCTCACTAATGTGGTTCCTCAGAAGGCTGGCTCCAATGACGGGCCCTGGGAAATCCTGGAGCAGACTGTCAACAGAACCTTAGAGTCCTACTGTCTTGGAGAGGCTTACATAGTTACCGGCATCATCCCTTACCAGAGCAACGAGCATTGGCTCAAGAATCATCGCGTGGCTGTGCCTGAGTATATTTGGTCGGCCTACTGCTGCCCAAACTACAACCACAGTCTTTCAGAAGAGCTGAAGGATGCCTTTCCCACATACGCTGCTGTTGGCCGCAACGACCACAACAGCACCGAGGAGATTGTGCCTGTTAACAAGACATCTAAGAAACAGTACAGGGGATATGATGTGAGGCAAATGCCCCTGGGAACACTTGAGATGTATCTGAAGGACAGGTTCAATACTGTTATCAGTGTTTTCTATGAGCAGTGCTCTGGATCAGACTGATCCTGCACAGCTCCAGACACAAATACACACAGATTACTTTATTACAATAATTAGATCTTTGAAGTGTTAACTCAGAGCACAAAGTGACTATTACAAAAATAATAATATAATCTGCCACCACTATGGTTAAGGTTTGGTTAGCTTGGGAAAGATTGTGGTCATGTTTGTTTCTCCAGAGGCAAAAGAAAGCAAAAGTATCGCCTCATGTCTTCATCATCTTGGTGGATTTTATTGACAGTTAATGGACTGACGGTGCCAGGCTAGCTGTTTCCCCCACTGTTTCCAGTTTTGATGCTAAGCTAAGCTAACCAGCTGCTGGCTGTAGCTTCATATTTACTGTACAGACATGAGAGTGGTATCGATCTTCTCGTCCAACTCTCGGCAAGAAAGTGAGTAAGCGTATTTCTCAAAATCTCAAATTATCCCTTTAAGTGTTTGAACAAACAGCTGATGCTGACCTTTCACCTAAAACAGACCGCCCTGGTGTGGAGAAGGAACACTGACCTCAGGAAAACATCTCAGCTTAGTAAAACTCATTAAAATATGGAAAAGTGATCCATGTACTCACTGAATTACTGAATTGATGATGCTAGTCTAGACTTTGGTTTAAGTATATACAGATTAAAGGCATTCTGTTTGTCTGCAGCAAATACTTTTGGCCACTAGGTGGTGACCTTGTGCAATACATGAAGATGGTGAAAAGCTGTTTAAGTGCCAGTTTCTGTTGACTGTTTCTCTGCAGCTGGAGGGATTTTACCATCAAGTTTCACCTTTTCACAGTTTGTTGTGTCAAAGACACACCAAACCTCATTATCTTGGCAATCAATTTGTCTTTTTTCTTATTATTTACTAAATAATATCAATGATCTTTCGTTTTATAATCTATTTTGTCTATTTATCACATTATTTTTCCATACGGTGCTGCTGGTTTTCTGTACATGTTATCAAGTATATAGAAATTATATTTGTGCTTTAAATCAAGAACAAATACAGGTTGATGAACTGCAGAGATGACAAACATTAACTTGCTCCACAAAATGGATCGCTCCGAAGCTTTGCTAAGACTTTTTTTTGTTCGTAATAATCACTAAGACACAAGTTTTGTCACATTAGACTCGTTATGGGTTTATTGCATGAACAGATGCTACAGTAGCACAGGTGTACGAAGGGCTAAACATGTGCAACACTACACAAACTGGATTATTTTGACAAAAATGAATCACTTGTGAGCGAAGAGCTTGTCCCACACCTCCACCTTCAGAATGGCCCTGCCCAGAGGGGACATGGTAGCCATGACATCCAGGTTCTTGCCCTCAAACGTGAGACTGCAGCCTTTGGCCTCCTCTCGCACAAAGCCCTGCTGCTCTTTGCTGTAATACATCTCTTTGTACAGACTCTCGTTGCACTCTTTGCCTTGTGGGTAGATTCCCAAGGCCAGCCAGTTCTTGTACATGTTATAGTCAAAGGGCACAGAGAACATTATTGCTAATGTCTCTTTAGCGCAGTTGCTTTGCCTCTCAAACAGGTCGTAGGTCAGGACGCCCACTGTGCCGGTGGCTTTGGCGCTGGTCTTGCTAAAGTTGCACACCTCGGTTTTCAGTGGGCGCACAGTGGGTTGGGGTGGGTTGTGGCAGTTGCCATTCTCCAGGAA
This sequence comes from Maccullochella peelii, assembly GCA_002120245.1. Taxonomy (NCBI): domain Eukaryota; kingdom Metazoa; phylum Chordata; class Actinopteri; order Centrarchiformes; family Percichthyidae; genus Maccullochella; species Maccullochella peelii. Next base: position 122,924 of record LKNJ01000485.1, on the reverse strand, counting down.
AACCCTTTTTTGGAAAGGCAAAAAAAACAAAAAACAAGAAAGAAAAGGCATAAAAGTAACGGCCAAACTAGATAATGAATGGGTACACTTATTTTATTTTTATTCAAGCTGCACTTGTATTTTAACCTGAATTTATCCATGCAAAGGAAACGAACACGCACTCTTTTTTAAGTAAGTCTTGCACTTACTTGGGGTCAACTAGGCAGTAGTTATTGGTGACGTTGGTGATCTCAATGGTGACATTTCTTCGGCTTTTGAGGTTAGCTGCCACAGCCTCTGCTGATTCACCCATGTTGTTGCTCGTAAAGGCTGCAACAGAGCACGACAGGTGTAAAGTGTAAACTGCAGGTCTGTATTACACTGCAGTGGAGCAGTTTCATATATATATATATAACACACACACACACACACACACACACACACACACACACACACTGTATATACTGCTGTTAACAGTGCCAATAATAAAATATATACAGTGCTAAATCCTTCAACACCACATCAGTAAAAACCTCCAAATACAGCACAGGAATACACCAGCTTACCTGTCCGGATCACAGGTGTGCTGCTCACTCGGGTAATGCCAGACTGGAAACACTGGGTTCACTCTTTAGAGGAAATGAGTGACACCTAAATCACACCCAAAACTGTCTCCACCCACAGCACACACCTACACCCTGTCGCTCGGCATCTCAAACATTTTGTCTGAGGTATGTGTACAGAGGCATGAAGACAGGGTGTAGCCAACAATAACAACAGTATTTCACCAAGCTAGAAACCTGTGTGACCTTTCCGTGACTCTGTCTCATACCACACTGTCTCTTTATGCCCCATGCCTTTTGTCTGTGGGTCTGTGGTGTGTTTACTGCTTGAATGTGGAGACGAACATGCAAAACCTCTGCTTATCATGCTGTGCAGTCTGACTAACACTGTGTTTATTGTAATAATTTTACTCCAAAGTGACGTATTATTCATGTTAGGCCATGTCACCTTAAGAGATGTTAAACTTTTCATTTACTTTTCATTGTGTTACCAGCTGTCACTGCATGTAAACGTCTGTGATACAAATTAAAGACGATAAAAAAGGACAAGAAATCCATGATATTGTTTTTTATTTAAAGCACCCATACATGACATGAATATCGATTGATACCAATGCATTTTATTCTCACAGCATTGCAAACAGACTCATCTGCCCATCTTGTCATACAGTTCCACTTTAATAATAGCCCTGCCCTCATCAGACATGCTGGCCCTCAGGTCCAGCATCCGGCCCTTGTACATCACCCCTGAGCCGTTGGCCTCTTGGCGCACAAAGTTGGTGAAATCCTTTCCCTTGTACATGAGGTCGTACAGCTTGTCATCGCAGGCTCGCGTGTTCTCAAAGATGCCCACCCCCAGCCAGTTCTTGTAGAAGTTATAGTCGAACGGCACCGAGAACATGATAGCCATCAGCTCGTTGCAGTGGCGGCTTCGCATGTCGAACAGCTCGTAGGTCATGACGCCCACTGCACCCGATGCCGTGTTGTCGTCCTTGGTGAAAGAGCACACCTCGGTCTTGGTGGTGCGCAAGGTCGGCTGTGGAGGGCTGAAGACAAAGCCACTTTCCATGTACACCCTGGAGGGGGGAAGAGGGCAGATGCAGTCATGAGTGGTGGAAGAAGAACTTAGATCCTTTACTTAAGTTAAAATACCACAATGTAGAAATACTCCATTACAGCAAAAAGTCCTGATCCTCTTCCTACTTGAGTAAAAGTGCAGAAGTATTATAAGCTAAATGTACTTAAAGTATCAAAAATAAAAATACTGGATGGTGCCTATGACTGACACATTATTTTATATGACATTATTAGATTTTTAATTCTGATGCACCAATGTGTAAGCAGCATTTTACTGTTGTATCTGCTCGAGGTGGAGCTAGTTTTAACTGCTTTGTATACAGTTATACGGTTAGCTAGTTTGAACTACTTTATACAGTTTTAACTACTGTTATGTAGTAAAATCTTGATCACATAAATGTAGTGGAGTAAACGTATGAAGTAGAATAAAATGGAAATACTCAAGTGAAGTATTACTCAAGTACTATAGTGAAGTACCTCAAAATTGTACTTCAGTACAGTACTTAGTTACTTTCCACCACTGGTAGTCATGCAGTACATTTCAGTACTTGATCAATCAATCTTGATCAGTGTCTTTATTGGTTCATACACAAAAAAGGAAATCGGTTCATCGTGAAGCAAAGCAGCTTTGCGTTTGAGTAAAAGGCCTCACTAACAGTCTAACAGCGGTTCTTACTTTGGGTGAACGAGGCAGTAGGCAGAGCTAAGATTGGTGATCTCTACGACACAGTTGCGGTTGGTGGTGAGGGCGACAGCGTGGGACTCTGCAGTCTCAGGCATGTTGACGGCTGAGTGACAAGAAGAGGTAAAGAAAATAGCTGTGAACAAAGTTTGTCATCATTATAATAGATTTGATGGTCTATTTATAAACTGCCCTGAAGGTTCTCCATTAAATAGCATAGCAAGAGGAAACAATCATTCTGCATGCACACAATGACTCGAGGATGAAGTACGATGCATCCAGGACACCAAACATTACATCACCGCAGCGCACTATTTCATCTTGACACAAAATAAAGTGCTAAAAGCATCTCTGCAGACCATTATTATCTACTAATATTACCACTAGACATTTGATTTTCAAAATAAGTCTAGCTTTACTGCTTAATTATCTCAAAGTAAATGTACTTACTTTACTTTATGTCACACACAGGCAGGCAGAGAGTCCTCTGAAAACAGGTGAGTTTGGTTTGGAGACAAGTACGAAGTCACACCCTCCCAGGCACAGACACACCTCGCACACAGCCAGAGCTCACAGTAGGTGTGTCTGTGCTCTGTGCATGTAATGTCATTACAGTGTCACTTTGGGACATGATGGAAAAGTTCTCCTTGCACAGGCGTACCATAGATTTGCCCTCAGTGACAGTTGCCAGCTGAAATACCTGAATGTCTGGTAAGATTGAAAGAGTAAAGAGTAGCAGCCACACCCGCAGACAGTCTATACATGTGATGAAGGTGGGTCATTTTAGATGAAGCCTCTTGAACTGGTTCATCTGAAAGAACACATTATGGCAGTTGCAATATGTTATGCATGTCTTAGATGTCACAGTTCATATGCCCATTTCACAACATCAACAAGTTGATGAACGAGCACAACTTGATGCAACGGAGATTCCCACTGTTTTGACCTGCTTTCTGTGTGTGGAACCCAGCATGCACTGAATGGAAGGCATGGGTAGCATTTGAACAAGTGGTCAGTCCATCAAAGGGAACAGCAGACATTCAGACAGTCACATACACATACACATGGATGGATTACTGAACAGGCCTACCAGGCCCAGGCCTGATTCACCTGCAAAATGTTACTGAAAGAGACACAAAACAACCACAAAGAGATGCAAAACGACCACAAAGAGACGCAAAACGACCAAAAAGAGATGCAAAACGACCACAAAGAGACGCAAAACGACCAAAAAGAGATGCAAAACGACCAAAAAGAGATGCAAAACTTCCACAAAGACCCGCAGAACAACCACAAAGAGACACAAAACGACCACAAAGAGACGCAAAACGACCAAAAAGAGATGCAAAACTTCCACAAAGAGCCGCAGAACAGCCACAAAGAGACACAAAACAACCACAAAGAGACGCAAAACGACCAAAAAGAGATGCAAAACTTCCACAAAGAGTCGCAGAACAACCACAAAGAGACACAAAACAACCACAAAGAGATGCAAAACAACCACAAAGAGATGCAAAACGACCAAAAAGAGACGCAAAACGACCAAAAAGAGATGCAAAACGACCACAAAGAGACGCAAAACGACCAAAAAGAGACGCAAAACGACCACAAAGAGACGCAAAACGACCAAAAAGAGATGCAAAACGACCAAAAAGAGATGCAAAACTTCCACAAAGAGCCGCAGAACAACCACAAAGAGACACAAAACAACCACAAAGAGACACAAAACAACCACAAAGAGATGCAAAATGACCACAAAGAGACGCAAAACAACCAAAAAGAGACGCAAAACTTCGACAAAGAGACGCAGAATGACAAAAAACGACCGCAAAATGACAAAAAACGACCGCAATCATCTCTTGACCCCTCAGGTTTATCTTGTGAACCTTTGGAGGGGCCCAGCCCCTAGGTTGGAAACCACTGGACTAGACTACCTGACTGTATCTGAAGTAGATAAAACAAGTTCCAGCTGGACCAGCTGCAACAGTAAATGCGACAAACTCATTGATGCATTAGTATTAACAATGTAATGTAATTTATAATAATATAACAGTATTTTCACTTTTGATCATTTAAATACATTTAGCTAATTATACTTCTGCACTTTTACTGCAATAGGAACTTGAATGCAGTATTTAAGCCACATGCATCAAAACACGGGGCGTCCTGGTGGCCAAGGGGTTTAAGAGGTGATGAAACCACAATTTCACAAGTCCGGGTCAGGCTGGAGACCTTTGTTGCATGTATTTCCTGTCAACTCTATAAACTCCTCGGCCTAACAGAACCGCAGTACGTTAAAGTTCCAGTGTAACATCAAAGTGGAACATTGCTGCCCACACACAACACACCGTCATGCAATCTCTGCAACATTCGTGTTCTGTTTCTATCATGTCTGCAAATCAAAACAAAAGCAATAATATCTGATCAATCAATAGTCATCTTGGCAACATTTCAGATCCATAAAAATACATTTTATAACAGAGAACCATGTTTAAAATGTTAAAAAATGAAATGCAACAGCACATCCAAACCATTCAGTGCTCTTATCAACACCAAAGCTGAACCCTGTCTTCTCGAAATTATGTGTATACTAATTTGCTACTAACAGCAAATATTTTTTATAATAAATGTAATACCGCCTGGATTTTGTTTTCTCTCAACATAATGAGTAAATGTTGATACTGAATGTATCTCCACTTTTGCAATACAATATCTGCAAAGCCTTAAAATGATACTTAAATTGTAGAACATAATCTTGAGTGAACTTCTAAAGCAGTTGTTTTATTTTCTTCATATGTTTCATGAACCCTGGTATATAGTGATGGTTCCTATGTGTGTCCTATGTGCAGACAGGATAAATAATTTGTTGAGTGTTTAAAATGTGTTTCCTTTGTGTCTCTGAACAAAGAAAGGTGGCTCAAAAAAATCCAGTAATCAAGTCAAGTCTGTGTCGCCTGTGTTTGTTTCCCTTCTTTCATGTTTACCACAATAGCACCATCTTGTGGTCAAAACAGTCATCAATTTCCAGTAATTCACATCAAAATTGTATTTCTTTATAGAATACATTGGGACATTAAAAAGGTGGTTGGCCAACACCAGCAGTGAATGCAACTAAGTGCATTTACTCAAATACTGTACTTAAGTACACATTTGAGGTACTCGTAGGCCTACTTTACTTAAGTATTTTAATCTCATGCAAATTTATACTTCTACTCCACTAAAATTCAGAGGGAAATATTGTACTTTTACTATTTATCTGACAGCTGATTAATACACTTTTTAACCACAAAGGGAGTGAACACCAAGCTCTAAATCTGTCTGATAGCTTTCAGTAATAATGAAATTCCCCACAGAGGCTAACAGAAGAGCACAGCTTCTTTTATGACTTTTCTAGCTAAGCAACATTTAATTAAAACAGTCTGTTTTTATTTTTACAACATCATAAAAGCAACAATTCAGGCTATAAAAATTCTGCAATGGAGCATTATTAGGCAAAGAATAGCCATTATATGCAGTTGGAGAAAGACAGTTACAGGCTATTGGCTACCACTTGTGTGTGACATGTCAGTTTTTGATATTTGTCCGTTTTATTGATTTACTCATGGACGTGTTAAAACAGTGATTTCCAATGTGGTCTTTGGTGTCAAACAACATATATTTAATAAAACATACAAAATATAAAATATTTACAAAATGATGCAATATAAACATGAAAAATCCATTGCAATAATTTCAGTAATTCTTAAAAAATAAAAAGCCTATGAGCCATTGGTTGGCTAAATGGCATAACAGGAAAAAGTAAAAATAAAATTAATATCTGCACTAAGAACATGGCAGAAAACAGTGAAGCTGGATCAAATGTTGGAAGTAGGTGTCTGTATATTTACTGCAAACTACTATATGTGACAGAATAGTTGAGACTTTATGGAAGTGCAACACTAAATTGATGAGCTTTTATTTTAATAAATGACCTTAAAAATGTAAAAAAAAAAAAGTCATTAATTGAAGGTAACAAAAAACATCCTGGTAAAAAGCTTTGTGAAGAACATCTACAAAAATAATATAAACATAAATCGTATATCTGAAAATAATATATCATTACTCTATAAAAAAAACAGAAATATTATGAGCATTAAGTGCAGTGAAATACCACAGAACAACTGTATAAGTATGAAATACTCAAAGCTACATTTCATGTATTGAAATTAAATTTCCGCATAAATAACAAACCTTGAAAAATAGGACCATAACAATGTTTTTTTTGCAAGTTTTATCTGTTTAACTACAAATAATGTACATTTTACATTATTTCTGACCAATTTCAAATACATGTTGTACAGTCAGATTGTTTGGATGCATTTATTATCATTCGAGGCAGCCGTTGGTTTCCATTCATTTCTGTTTGGTATGAAAATTATAATGTAACATCGACAAACATAATGCAGACTTTGTGTGATAGGTTACACAGCTCAAAAAGAAAAGAAAAGAAAGGCAAGAGTCTGCTAATCAATTTTCATTTCATATTGAAATTAATGGAAACCAATGGCTTCCTGGAATTGTAGGAAAAATATGTTCATCTAAAAATCTAAAACGCAGCATGCTCAGTAATTTCCCAAAACAGCTGCTCACTGTAGATTTTACCAAACATCACTCAAACAGGAGGAAATAGTGCATTTGTTGGGGACTATTTTCAGTGGCAGATTAATCCACATTTGGTGCTCTAGTGAGTATTTGGGGCAGCAGGACGGTGTGTGTGTGTGGGATTGAGTCCAAATAAACTACAGTGTGTGTGTTCATGGTGATGAAGGACCAACAGTGTGGCTCACTGATGTGTTTTTAGCCACATTAGCACAATGGCTCTAAGAGATGGCAATGTTGGGGACCACTTTGGTCCAGACCGAGATATTTCAACCAGCACTGGATGGATTGCCATGAAATTTAGTGCAAACATTCACGGTCCCCTCACCTTTCATCTCGCGCCACCAGCAGGTTGACATTTTTGCTTAAAAGTGAAATTTCTCAATTTGTCTAATATTTTGGTTTATGACCAAATACCTGCAAAAAAACTAATAACAATCCCATCAGTCACAGCTGGACTTTGGGTTGAGTGCTTATTAACACATTTTAGCATGCTAACACGCTAAACAAAGACAGTGCCGATGGTAAACATCAGCATGTTAGCGTACTGACATTAGCATTTAGCTCAAGACACTGTCTATACATCCATGGTCTAGCCTCACAGAGCTGCTAGCATGGCTGTAGCCTCTTTAATGGTTAGTAGGATCAATCCATTGTTGGTTTTGGTCTTTTCATGGAATTTGTCAAAAAAAAAGATAAAGAAAATTATAAAACACTTTATCCTTTAAGGCCACCAAGGAAGGGTTTCAGCTCACGTCCTCAGGTCACTTCTGAGGAAACATACTGCCGGCAGTGATGGACGACAGCCCCGTCTTCTCTTCTATCCAGCTGTTGTAATTGGTCACTCTGGTGTAAACGCCAGGTCGAAACTCCTTGGCGCAGCCTTCGCCCCAGCTGATCACTCCAAACAGGAAGAGCCTGTTGTCGACCTCGCACACCAGAGGCCCTCCTGAGTCTCCCTGTGGGGGAAGAGACGAGCAGCATTAAAGGAAATCAACAAACTGATCCATCCGTGGAAGCAAAGCCTGATCCAGTTTGGACTTGTCGTGAATACCTCGCAGGCATCTTGGCTCCAGTCGGGACGACCGGCACAAAACATGTTATCGGTGATCATGTTTTCATAATAGTCCTCGTGTCGACACACATCGTCAGCCAGAAGGTTCACCTGAGCCTCTCTGAGGTACTGAGACCTATACCACAAACCTGAAAGGAGAAACAGCTGTTAAAACCAGACAAATACTGTACAACTTATTACTATTTGTAAAATACATATAATTAGAGGTAGAAAAGATCCATATTTACTTAAGTGCTGCAGTTAAGTGCAGTTTTAAGGAGCTGGAGCTTTGATATCTTTGATTCTGGAAGTTCAATCTTTTACTGTATGTAATAAAATAATTTAAGCTCAAAGGTCTAAGTACTGGCTTTTTGGAGCTTTCAGATGCATCTCATGGTCTTCACATGGCTCTGGGGGAAAATCATCTTGGTTCAAGGAGGACCTTGTAAATGGCCTCCATGATCTTTCTTCAGCTCCATTCCTTGAAGAAGTTCGTGAGATGCAGCTGAAAGCTCGGAGAAGCTAATAAGCGGATCTTTGATGGTAGATTTCATAGATAACAGTTTGTTTCAGCTTTCCTTTATTGCTTTCCTACTGAGGTTTATTATTTCTTTGCTTTGGAAGACCCTTGGCACTTGGTTTTGGAACGACATGTTCAGCTATCACATTTAGTTTCTGGTGTCCACTTCACAGTCATACAGGACAAAAGTATTCAGAGGACTTTCCTCACCGTGTTTCTCTTTCCCATATCCAGCGATCTCACAGGTGACACCGGGCTGGAGGCTCTGCTGAGGCGGCGGCAGGCAGACCGTCTTCACCGAGCTGCTCTCCTCTGCACACTTCCCACGTTTGGCCTTCAGCTTCATCAGGGCTGCACAACAATTATCAAGGAATTACTGCTTTGATTGCATTACATCATCTGTGCTGAAGCATCTTAGTGTGTTCATACCGATGTCATTGTTGAAGTTCCCCTCACTGTTGTCAAACCCTGCATGCACGATGACTTCTTCCACCCTGAATGTTTGCTCCACAGTCGCATCGCTCTCATTCAGAGCGTTTTTCCCCAGAGTGACGGAGAAGCGGCGCACTTTGGTGCTGGAGCTGAAACACAAATTCACAAGACAAGTCCAATAATCAACCTGCTGTTCCTCAGCACCTGCAAGTGATCTCACTTCCTACCCGTCAGGGAAGCAGTGGGCAGCTGTGAGGACCCAGCAGGCTGAGATCAGACTCCCCCCGCAGCGGAAAACCTTCTCCTTGGATTTGCTGTGCCAAAATATGGCAGCAACCCACGGGTGGGACTCCACAGTGGCAACTGTTCCGCCCACGATCTTCATCTGCTTTCTTGTGGTGCGCTGGCCACACGTCAGCTCTGCAGCTGGGGGGTGAAAAGTTCAAAACAGTCAAAGGAAAAAGTGTGAAAATGGGACACACTGAGTTCAGCGAGGCGGTGAGTTTACCTGGCTCCGGCTCAGTGGGTGCAGGCGGAGGCGGGGCTGAAACTACAAGATTAGTGGAGTTTTAACATGGATGAATGCACCAGCTGGCTTAGATTTTCTTGGAAGACTGTCAAGAGAAAATGAACTTACATGACTCAAAGCTACAACGTGGAATATCGCAATACTCCCACACCAGCTGCTGGAGTTTCCAGACATAACACCACGGACGCCGTCTGTAGTAAAGGTTTCTGTGGGAAAAAACCCCATCAAATCCATCACACTATACAACATGTGACATTAAAGACATTACTTATATGTTTGCCTTTGAGTTGGCTCTGTACTCCAGCACTTTGCATCTGAAATGAAACAATAAGTAAGAAGCTATAAGGGATGGATTTCAGCTTTAAAGGCCCTGAAAACACAGTTTCTCAATCAGCTTCTTACTATGAGCAGCTGGGTCCCACATGAACACAACATTTTGTGCCAAATTACCAAACTTAAACTTTCATTTTCATGCTTTGTGCATTTACTAATGAATATAATGTTATAGGGAAATACTTTTATATGAAACCACATTTTCAGGGGCAGCGTTTTGCAAGTGTTTCGGGTTCTGATGTGGATTTAAACACCTTCAAGTAAACGACGGCGTTGCAATTTACCTCCTAGTATCTATATGCTCTTTTGCTACTGTTTCCACTGCCTTGTTTTATATATATTTTTCTATGTCTAGTATCTTTGTTCAGCTTTCGTCGTCCTTGTTTGTAGCTGCATGTCTCTTTCTATCTTCCTGTAAATTGTTCTGTGTGTAACATTGAGAGCAACTTAAAATTGGAGGCAGATTCCTTCTTTGTGTTCACACTTGGCCAGTAAAGCTGATTCAGATTCAGATTCTGGTTGTCAGATGCTAAACTGCATTTTCTTGTACTGCTACTAGTATACAGTGACAATAAAGTTGAATCTAATCACACTCATTTGGCAGACACTTCTGTCCAAAGTAACAGTATACAGTACACACTCAGTGTCTCGCTCTGTTCACACTTGTCCAACATGTGGACAGACCACAGATCCCCTATAGGACCCGATCTATCACCTGAACTGCAGCCGCCCACATAGTAATAGTAACATTTCAAATCCAGTGAAGTAAAGGGCCAAAACAAAACTGTCTTTTGGAGTTCTGGCAGCTTACCTGCAGTAATTGTGAATCCCTGAATTGACGTCTGAAGACAAGTACCGCTCACTGGTGTCCGAATCCCACTCCACACACGTCCGTCCACTCTCTGATTTAGACACTCTGCCTCTGTAGTACAGGCCCACCCCCTCGTAGCAGGAATCATTTTTTGCTAAAGGAGCAGCAGGGTATTTTGATTAAAAATATGAAAAAGATGAATGCAAATTGGTTTGCAGTTGAGCCTCCTACCTGTTTCACAGTGTTCCCCCTCAAAACCGTCAGCACACAAACAAAACAGGTGACCTCTGGTAAACAGGGAGGAGACAGAGGTGCCTCCATTAAGGCAGATCTCATCTGTATGACAAGTGAAATGATAGACGTCATGCTCAACACAGCCTGATGTTACAGATGTACCAGAGAGAGTTTCTCACCTGGACTTTCAAAGGAGGAAGACGAGGAGAAGGAGAAGGAGGAAGAGAGAACAGCAAATCTTCTTTCTCTCAATAAGCCCTAAAAGCACAAAACGTCTGATAAAATCTCATGAAAATAAAGGCAACATTTCAGTACAAGTAAGCTCAAACTGTCCTTACTGCTTCAGCTGCTGACAGAGCTGCCAGGGTGCACATCAAGACCCCAAAGCTTTCCATCGGTATCATGTTGCCTGTCTGCTCAGACTGAAATCCAGACAGCATGATGGTGCTTGCAGACAGCTGTATGGGATCCTCCTCAGGGTTTGTCTATGTTTTGTCAGGGAGGAGAGGGGGAGCTGTGATTGGCTGAGGAGCTCATCGACTGGCTGGCCCACTTGGTCTGGTGTGAAGAAATAGCTGTTTGCAGGGCGAGTGGATGAGTCAGCGTGGTTAATCCACATTATTAAATTCCCATGAAGCATATCAGTAACTTTGTTATGTCAGAAGCCGTGGAGTCAGATAGAACATGCAGCTCCATCTTACACTTTGTCGTTTTCCTCCCTTCCATCTTTATTTCCTCCTTATGTCCATCACTCTCTCTTTCTTTCCCCCTTTACTTCCCTTTCTCCATACCCCTGTATATCCTTCTTTGCTTACCTGTCACCCTTCTTTTCCTCTTACGTGATCTCCTCTTTTCTTCTCCCCTTTTTCATGCTTTTCTTACTTCTTCCCCACATTTTCTCCTTTTCTTTTCATCCCCCCTCCCCCCTTTATCCTCCCTCCATCCCTTCTCTATAGCAAAACATGTTTACGATCGTCTGGGCATCATAAACCTGCAGTATGTTGGTTTCCACACCCGGTGACGCCTCAGAAAGTCTCACCAGTGACACCACAAGTCATCAGTTGGGTAACTGATACTGTTAATAATGACCACATGAAGAAGAAATGGCTTCAGTCCTTTATGGGTGTGTCTTTGACGTAAAGTCATAAAGTATTATTTAGCACAGATACTAAATTTGGACGTTGCTTGGGCATCTGAAACAAAACAAATCTGAATTTAACTGATAAATGTTTGATTCATTTATAGTTTGTTTGTTTCTGTCTTAATTTGAATACGTTGCACATGATTGTATTTATATTATATTATTTCCTTGTTGTTTGAGTGTATCCGAGAAGTGCTGCATGAACTAGCCTGTTTATTCACTGATGTTCCATGACTCACAGTTGGAGCTCCTCGACAGCTCGGGTCATCATGAAACTCTCCCGGTTAAATCATCATCAGAAGAGTAACAGCTGCGTTAGAAAACATGTGTTTCTTTGATAAAAAGTGAACTTGTTGCAGAACAACATTACTAAAAGCTCTAAATGAGCATTCATTAATATGTTTTACCACAAGGTGGCTACTCTGCAGTGGGCTGTTTATGATTATTTGGTACTTTAACTTTGCATTTCTATGTTTTGTTGCATTTATGAAATTATAGAACTACAATAAAGATTTATTTTTATTGGAGGCTGCTATTACAAAATGCAAATCTGTTGGTACGCCATAGGCTATAGACGTATGAAGCACATTTTAGTTGGCGAAATGTTAAAATATTTCTTTTATTCGGTGTATAGGCTACACATTTTTACAACTGTTCAATGTAAGAATCACTTTAGGGCTACAACAATGATAAATGAAAATTAAAATGTTGAAACAATAAGCGTTATTCGTTTCTATATAACTTTTTATCAGAGCCACAGGGAGCCACTGGAGAGGGGCGGAAAAGCCGCAGGTTGCCGACCCCTGGACTAGACTCTTACATTCACACACAAATTCATTCAAGATTCAAGGACGCCTCCGTGGGAATGCTCACCCATCTTTTGGCACATTTTACTGTGCGTTGATAACTGACAGGAATCAGCTGGCAGGACCTCGAGTCAGAAACAAACAGGGTGAAGCTGCTTTTAGCTGCGATGCTGCACACTGTGACTGACCCAGCTTCCTGTTAGGGAAACATTTATTCATTAAAATGTATTCTACTTCATGTGATTTTCTCTTTTTGTTTTAAAGGGTTGTTCTAATGCAGTTCTTTGCTTTATGTGAAACACTGTGAATTGCTTTTGTGTTTAAAAGAAACTCCTCTGTAACCATAGCCTTTGCATTTTATTGGTTCTGGTACAATAAATCAAATGGCAACATTTATGTTTAATATCGTACATGGTCCCTTTACAAATTAAATAAATAAATACAAATAAATAAACTTGCCTGGCCTTGCAGAAGAAAGTGTGGAGAGTAACGCGTACAGAAGCAAAACAATGCCAGACAGTTGAAGAGCAAAGAGAGAGATATTTTATAAGACGGGAAAAAAAGAGCAGAAACTTAGTTAATGTAGTTAATTTTCATTTTGGTTTTCATTTCAGAATTTCAAGGTTATATTTTCTTTGACCTGCAGTTTGCAGTGAAATTTAATTTTGGACATGACACCAACTTTCCATTGGACTCTTTGTTTTTGCTTTGAAACCTAACTAAACATAATAGATTTGAACTTTAATTAAAACCAACCAGAAATAATGTAAGTGTATAGTAAAGTACAAACAGAGTATGTTGTCTGATGATTTCACTGGATGTCACTGCTGCTCTATGAACAGCAGAGCTCATTTTTCCTGATTGCATCTGAAGTGTCATGCTGGGTCCATCCACTGTCTCATTTTGTGTGAATCGGTACTGGTTACAAAATAAAGCTTCCACCAACTCCATGTAATTCTGATGACATGAGGTAATATGATGATACAGGTGATGATGATGATGATGATGATGATGGGGATGAAGATCTGATTGTTTCAGTCTTCATATCTGCAGCTGAGTCATTGTCTTATATGTAAATGAAGGCAGTTTTATCCAATGAATAATGCGAATGAAAGCAAATATGTACATTAGGATCCCGGAAGTCGTCCAGTTCGGATCCTGCTTGGTTTATGCTACCTTTACGGGCCGTCGGAATTAGTAAACTTCTTGAGACAGAAACATGAAAGATTTTGTTTAACGAAAACATTTCCAATATGTTTTATTTGTTTGTTTTACTGATTTTTTCTCTCTTATTTTATTTTATTCTCTGTCATTTAATTTGCCTGATTGACGTTTTATTATGATTAATATTTATTTATTTTGATGTATTGTTCTTTGATTCTGTGTACAGCTGTAGGCTACTGTTCCAGGGCGGTGTTTTTTTTAATTATTATTGTTTATTTTTCTTTTGTTGTTGTTTTGTTTTTATTTTGTGAGTTGTCAAGATCATGTGTTGATTTGTTTGTTTGAAATGATATGGGTTGATAACTAAATCGCATAAAACATTATAATTTACACATCACATATTTGCATTATTTTTCTCCTCTTTATTTCACGGTTGCAGCACAAAACAGCGTCGTATTTCTTAAGTTACAAGCTTAAAAAAACAAACAGCATCAGCTAGTTTTGACACATATTCGCGTAAAGCTGGAGTTTCCGAGCCGCTCCTGAACGCAGCAGGAGCGCAGCTCGGCTGTCAGCGGTGGATGAAGATTATCCTCCTCCTCGCTGAGTTAACGCGGATCCTAAACAGCCAGCAGGTGGTTTGTGATACAAAATGGGAAACGCCGACAGCAAGCTTCACTTCAGGAAAGCGGTGATTCAGCTCACAACCAAAACACAGGTCGGTTTTTTGCAATAAAACACTGTAAAAATACAGAAAGGTACGTTGAGCGCGTCGGTTTGTGGGTTAGATTCAGCCTGTGGAGATAAAGTTGGAGTGCCAGATGGTAGCCTGAACTGAAGTCCAGATGACACAAAGTGGAGACAAAAAAGCAAGGAAAACACCTGCAATCCGTTTATATCGACGATTTCCAGACAAAACACGAATATATCTCCTGAAATATTTACATTTTTTAGACTGGGAAACCACTCATTTTGGCCTTTGGATGGCCCACTTCTTAAGTCTTTCCCATTTCTTGTTTATTTAGTGAAATGATCCTTAAATAACTTGCGTGACCTGAAAAATGTAATGAGTTTTGTAGCAGGTGCCAGGCAACAGAAATGTGTTTCCCTGGCATTTAAGATGCGTTTAAGGTGGAACTAACTAGATATAGCTGCAACGATTACTCCATTATTAGATGAGTCTATCGACGACAATTAACCAGCAACTATTTCGATAATCGAATAATCCTGTGAATCACTTTTCAAGCAAAAGTACTAAACATTTAATATTTTCATGTTATAGTAAACCTGGATATCTTTTGGTTTTTGAACAATCCCAGATGTTTAAAGACATCACTTACTTGGGTACATTTACAGAAGTATTATCAGGAAAATGTACTTCAAGTATCAAAGTAAAAGTCACCCATTCTGCCGTAAAATGTCCCCTGGGACTGATTATTAATAATGACATTATTAGATTGTTTACTGATGCATCAATGTTAGAGCAGCATTTTTCTGTTGTAGCTGCTGCAGGTGGAGATCTACTCAACTACTTTATGTACAGTTAGCTAGTTTTATTCCAGTTAGCTAGTTTTAGCTACTTTATGTACACTTAGCTGGTTTTATTCCAGTTAGCTTGTTTTAGCTATTTTATGTACACTTAGCTAGTTTTATTCCAGTTAGTTAGTTTTAGCTACTTTATGTACACTTAGCTAGTTTTAACTATTCTATGTACAGTTTGTTAGTTTAGTCCATTGGTTCCCAATCTAGGGGTCGGGCCCTTTCAAAGGGTCACCAGATAAATCTGAGGGGTCGTGAGATGATTAATGGGAGAGGAAAGAAAAAGTTTCTGTTAAAAGTCAAAAATCTGTTTTAATTTTTTTGGCTTTTCTCTAATCTATGCTTTTACTTTTTTGTTTTTCAAATTTTTGGATAATTTTACCTCTTTGAGCCTCAAACTGTTATTTAAATGAAATCATCTGGGTTTAGAGAGGAAATGTCTCTTAAAGTGGAACTGCTAACAATTCACAGACACCTGAAACATGACGAGGAGACACAAGCCAAAAAGGTTGGGAATCACTGATTTAATCGTTAACAAGTTTTGTATGTTTTCTTTTTAATGTAAAATCTTAATTTGAAAAGTAACCATTAAACTACAGCTGTCAGATAAATGTAATAGAGCAAAACTATAAAGTAACACAAAATGGAAATACTCCAGTCTGGGATCATGTTAAAAACACACGCACATATACAGACATGCTGCACAGTGTGATGTGTTGGTGTGTGTCCTCTCACTGCAGCCTGTAGAAGCCACAGACGATGTCTTCTGGGATCAGTTCTGGGCCGACTCCTCCACCACCGTCCAGGATGTTTTCGCTCTGGTGCCGGCGGCAGAGATCCGAGCTGTCAGAGAGGAGTCTCCGTCAAACCTGGCAACCCTTTGCTACAAGGTAACCCGCATTTATAAGGAGGGGTTTCACTACAGATGTGAATTGCTACAGGCGGCGAGGAGTCAAATGTGTCGTCTTAGTGCAGCTATTCTCCATCCTGGATACAGTCCGAGTCAAAGGAATGCTGCTGTTTGTTGTTCCCACGCTTTAAGTGTTACGCACATAAGTGTTTGTTAAGGTCAAAGGTTATTTGAGTAAAGCAGATATTTGTTTGTTTTTTGTAGATAAGGCTGAAAATAAAAATGTTCAGCAGAAGAGACAGCGAGACATGAGATCCTGCATTTCTTTTTTTAATTTTAAATACTGGCTGAGAAGGTGCTGCAAAATGTGCACAGAGTATCAAACACCGTCAAATGTCAGGTCAGAGTCGTGATCATCTTTATTTGTTGTTTGATGAGAGCTTGTATTCGGACAACATTTAACATTTGAGAACTTTTTTTTTTTTTTTTTTAATATTTCTCAAAGTGGGGTATTGAAAATTCTGCACCAGTATAGAAACATTTCAAAAGATTCCCAGCCCTGTGGCAAAGCATTAGGGACTACTTTTATACCATTTGGGGAAATACACTTAATATACGTGTGTGTGTGTACATAACGTGTTAATTAGTGAACTTTAGAGGTGCTGGCAAGCAGACAAATACAAGAGTGGTATTGATCTTCTCACTGAAAGTCACATGCTTTTTTCTCAGGCCGTGGAGAGGTTGGTCCAGGGTGCAGACTCCGGCTGCCCCTCAGAGAAAGAGCGTCAGATTGTCCTGAACTGCACCCGCCTGCTCACCCGCATCCTGCCGTACATCTTTGAGGACGCAGACTGGAGAGGCTTCTTCTGGTCCACCGTGCCCGGAGCTGGCAGAGCAGGGGTACGACTCAAAATGACACAAAATCTGTTACAGGAAGTAGAGCAGAGAGGCCAGGTCATCCTCCAGAAACACTCTGCTGAGGTCTTATATAACTTTTGAGCTCTCCAGCGTATCATGTCCTGCTTGACACTCAGTCTGCCTCCATGATTTCTCCCTCTGCTCAGAGGACATGACAAGTGTGAGGCTACAGCACTGTGAAGTCTTCAGGCTGTACACAGCATCAGTGGTGGCAGTACTGGATGTTATGTTCATTAATGATTTCACATTGAAGCTGGTGAAAGAGTATCTGATGCTGTTATCACTTCAGTCCTGCAAGTGGGTTGTAATAGGAAAGGAATGCATTGAGGAAGCAATAATCCCCCATTTCTCCAGTGTTAATTACAAACCAGAACTATATTAGTTGTATTTACTGTAAGGCCTGGAAGCTTTGCCCCGCTTCAATCTCTTTTTTTCTCCAGTCTTATTATCTAAAGGAGTTATTTACTGACAGTAACCTGCAGAGCTATTATCAGTTTAATGTGAAAGCAGTGGCTAATTACATTCTCATGTTGACATAGCCTTTGGCAAATATCTTGAGTAATTGGGATATTTGACAGAAAAACATCCATGTGAGCAGCTAACATGCTCACAGTGGAAAAAGCTAACATGCTTAGCAAGTATGATCTTAGTTTAGATCACTAGCATGCTAACATTTGCTAATTGGCACACAAAGTACAGCTGAGGCTGATGGGATTCGGGAAAGTTTCACCTGATGATGGCGTTAGAGGAAAAGTCAGAGGATCTCCAAAGTCCGTAGGATTCATCCTCAGGAGACCATGAATGGCTGTACAAAATTTCACACACTGCCATCCCTAGCTGGCTAAAAAAATGCCCATTCACTAGCTTTTTCCAGAGCTTTCAGTCCCACCTCCTCTCTTTTGACTGAGATGCAGTTAAAAGTTCAGAAAAAGATAGTAAGTGGCCCTTGAGTTTTTGTCAAACTACTATTTTCAAGAATGGACTTTCATGCTTCAGCTGGGATATTATTACATTTTTGTTGAAATTTTCTGATGAAGTTTCACCGCTTTTATTACCAAAAGTTAAAGGCACCCTTTGGAGTTTTTGACCACCAGTGGCACTATGGAGCCTTTTTGTTTTCAGCTTTCTGTTTTGTTTGAATCTTGTGCACATGAGGAGGCACAAGTATGTGCAGTCCCACGCAGGTGATGTGGTTCCTGCCAACAGTTTTATACTTCTCCACTGATCAACAGTTGGTGGCAGTAATGCACCGAGGAATGTAGCAAAAGGCAGAGAAGAAGACTGCGATGTATTAAACACAAATGTTTTATGAGGAAAAAAAACAAGAAACAAACTTGTAATTTGAGTGAACTGACATTCTTTGGTATTTGCATCTTTGGTTGTATTAATTGGTTGATTTTAAAAAAAAAAAAAAAAGAAAGAAAAAGGAAAACATGAAATTTTCCTCTAAACTAATTCTTAGTTAGATGTATAAAACCTGCTGCCTGAGGCAAGCTGCAGTACCATGTGCTGTGTTGTGTTGGGAGCAGCAGAGAGAGGGATCCTAGACCAGATTGCAGAGTTTAATCTGTCAGCAGTCGTTCAGCGCTCCAGACATCAGAGGGTTTTAGGCCATTTGAGCCTCCCAGTTATAATAATCTGCACCGGTTAGAAGTGATGGTTTTGTCTGGTTTTCAGAGCAGGATCTGGACTGTAAGATGAGACTGTTGCTGCTGTTGATGCTGTCGAGGTCACTGTCCAAAACCAACCCCCTCCCTCCTCTCCCCCCCGGCAGCTGGTTCTCTGGTTACCTGGTTGGCAGGGGACCCACGGTCCAAACACTGCCCATATTGTATCTCCCCCTCCTCCTGGCCAGTGGTTGAATTAGGGAGGGATTGAATGTCCCTTAATTAAAGTGTGGGACTGAGGTAAAGAAGAGTTGGAACAGGCTAATGGGTTGTTGGTAGATTAATTCAGTTTGTGGTTCTGCAGTGAAATACTGTTGACTTAGGAAAAGAAACCAGTGAAACTGTGTGTATTTATATATAATACATGACATTTTCATTTGTATACAGTAAGAACTAGACTACTCTTTATGGCCAGTGGATACAGGGTGTGGACACAATAACATAAACAAATGAAATCCAATGATGATGCTCCAATGATGAAGCTGTAGTTTGTGGTGTTGTTACATTGGACTGTATTATGTTTAAACAAATAGTTTGACATTTTGGGAAACACACTAATTTGCTTTCTTGGGGAGAGTTAAATGAGAAGATTGATACCGCTCTCATGTCTGTACAGTAAATATGTAGCTGAAGACAGCAGCCAGTTAGCTTAGCTTAGCACAAAGACGGGGAAACGGGGAAACAGCTAACATGGCTGTGTCCAAAGGTAACAAAATTGACCTCCTAGCACCTCTAAGCTCACTAGTTAACACTTTAATTCAATTATTTATCTTCCAGCGTTTGGACGAAGATGCTGATGATGATGAAGCACGGCCGCTGGCTGAATCCCTGCTGCTGGCCATCGCTGACCTGCTCTTCTGTCCAGATTTCACTGCTCAGAGCCACAAGAAGAACAGCCCGGTGAGTCCACTGCCCCTCGACATTACTCTGCCATTCATGTGTGGCCTCATTATCCCACAATGCAGCTGGAGACAAACACCTGCCAATATTCAGTATTTAATTAAGGAGACCTATCAAAGCATCACCTCGGGCTTATTCATTAACTGGGAGTGACATTTCTGCAGCACATCTGGTGTCTAGTCAACATTTTGGGACATTTGCTTTTTTCTGAAAGTGACCACAGTGACGTTTCCAGGTTTTTGTTCCAAAATATGGTCATCAAATGGCATAACAATAAAAGTTTTAATCTACAAAATTGAAACCATACAGTATCATCATGTGTTTCTGATTTTGCTTTTTTAAATCATGCATTTCTTCTGATTGCAGTGGAAGGAATCATAGAGTTTGTTGATTTAAATCATAAGCTAGCAAGTAATTCCTGGATTTAATTAGCTACTCCAGTCCACAAAGTCGGACAGAAGCAGTACGTTAATGTTATTGTTGTTTTCCAAATGCTGATATTACAGTCTACCATCATCTGTCAGAGATGTCTGTAGATAAACCCAAATATCTCTGATTTCACTGTCGGTGTAAGTGTGTTCAGTTCCACTCTGCCACTGCAGTAATGGCAGCGGCACTTGAGAGCGCAACATGTAAATCATCCGCTGGATTCGTCTATAAATAGAGATGCTTTACTGTACTGTAGAGTACTGGGTGGATGCATAAACTGTTGTTCGTAAGAAGTAGCTCCAACATGAAACATACAAATTATGCAGTTTTAGACGTGTTAGTAGGAGTACTTTTTAACTCTGGATAGTTAGCCAGGCTAGCTGTTCCCACCTGCCTCCAGTCTTTATGCTAAGCTAGGCTAACCACGACCTGCAATCTTCTCCTATAACTAAAAAGTATTGAAAAGTATTCCCCAAAGCGTTGAGCTAGTCCTTTCAGTCTTTCCACATAAGAAGAAAACAAAGCCGACTTCAACTCAGTGTTTACTTTAACAGTGTCAATACTTTGCTGCTTGTGTAAAAGAGGCAAGTCCTCCCTGTTATTCAGTCCTGCGGCGGCACCAGTTAGCGCTGTTATCTCCTTCACACCACCTTCTGAGCCAGTAGCTGGAGTTAATGAGTTACTCCACATGAGACAGAGAGAGGGAGGAGTGGCCATGTTTGTCAACTGGGCTGAGAAGAACAGGGTGGACACTTCTTAACCGTGTTGAGCAAACATCTGTGGTACTAGAGAGAAAATGGCTGTCCTGCAGGTCCTCACCCCTCCATGATCAGACTGCTCCTCACACCTCGCAGTCACCCCGAGGAAATGTTAAAGTTAGTGGAGCTTGTGTAACATTTTGCAGCAGAAGGTGGAAAACTTCAGACAGATGTCTCCAATCCTTGGCAAATACCAAAACCAAAACTTTCTGGTAAAGTTTTTTAAGAAGTTTTTTTAGACGTTGAGGTTACATATAAGTAAGTGTTATTTTAAAGCGTTTGAGTACTTTGTTTCAAATCTTTAGTATTTCTTCTAATATTAAACATTTATGACTAAATAAGCGAGAACCAAAGTTAAAGTTTGGTCCTTACTGTTGGTAATATTTATTAAGAGTTTAACACTCCAATCTTGGCTAACCTGCTTCATCAGGACAAAAACAACCCCACAACTGTCATCACATTTTATTTTAACTCTGATTGGTTTACGAAAATCTGTGACATCACCTTTTTCCAACTGAGCCCCGCCTACTTCAAACTAGTAAAAACAAAACAAGAACAAAAACTAAAATAAAGACATTTCTCATGTGAAATAATCAAAACTGAAGATGTTGTGTCAATGACTCTTTTGTAAAAAAAAGAAAGGGAAAAAAAAAGTGTAATGCAACTTGTGACAAAGGGTTGCAAACAGACTTATCAGGGAGTCACAAGCCAAAATAAAATCAGTGCTTCCTGGGTTTGGCTGAACACCAGTGTGTTTAGTGTGGCGTGGCACGGTGCCCTTTGCTGTCACTTTACTTATGAAGAACAATGGCAGCACCTGGTCAGATCTATTCATGAAGCTGCAGTTATCTGTGCTGAGGTGTCACATACAGATATTATCAGCAGAGTACTCCGCTTAGTCCACTTGTTGAATCACATGGTGGAAGTAGGTGTGAACACTGTCCCACTGTTCTCTTTGGACCTTCAGCTGACGAATGCTCTGCAGAATAAATGAATGTGTCTGTCGCTGTATCAGCAGTCAGTTAATTAAAGTCGTTAGATTAAGGCTGATAATCTACAGTCTAACCAGCCTTTCAGTACGCAATTCAGCTCATAATACTTATGTTTGTTTGCGGGTTTTTTAGTTAGTGCATGCTGATAACATTTTGTTTCCTGACAGTTTTGTCCTTGTTGTGATTTACCTTCAATGAAATGCATCAGCTGCTTTCTAAGTCCGTTTTGTCTATTTTGACTACAAACCGAAAGGAGGTTCAATGGTCTTTACCCTACGGAAAAGGCTAATTTCACATTTCCTTGTTTTTAATTATGAGACAGTTTCATCGATTTGTTTTTTCTCACATTTGAGAAGCTTGAACCAGAGTATGTTTGATGTTTTTGCTTATTGAACGGCTCAAACAGGCGTCCTGGTGGTTGAGTGAGGACGCAGGCCAGCCTAAATAATTGATCAATTATCATAATTACACATCTGTCCAAATGAGAGCGGAAAGGAAAAGGCAGCGTGAACCTCAGTCACTAGATTTTAATGCCTTTGCCTCCACCAACACATGATGTACATGTTTTCATAGTTCTTGTCTCTGCTGCAGGACACAGCAGAGGACATTCGGTCCATAGACAGCTGTGAGTACATCTGGGAGGCCGGGGTGGGCTTCGCTCAGTCACCTCCTCTAAACTACGTCCATGACATCAACAGGTGAGACTCTCTGCAGCGTCATCACGGCTACCAAGTCAACGTTTTCAGCCCTGTTTGTGTGCTACTAATCTTGTAATTTGGTAGAAAGGTAGGCGATCAAACAGAATAGATGACTAGTTTGTAGTGGAAGTCCAGATCTGATATCTGATATAGACATTTAGATCAAGTGACCGCCACATTTTCTGCCCAAACAGATTTTGAATTTTTAGCTAAATTGTAGGTATTTTCCTAATATCTAACATAATTGGATGAGTCTGAATACCGACTCTGATCATTCTGCAAAGTCTGATGGTGTTTTGGCTATAGGTAGCACTACAGCAACATGATGGATTTAAAAGGCCATAACTCAGTGGTCTGAGTCTGACTTGCTTTTTTGCATAATTCATCCTTGTACAGTACAAACCCTAATATTTCTGGAGTTTGAACATAATGACTCAAGAATCTCCCAAAAACCATCAGTGTGATTGTCTGTCCTTGTGTGTGTTTTGATGCAGATCTGGATCCAAATGGAGATAAAACATTTCAGAAAAATTCTGTTATTAAAATATTTAAAAATAAAAAAAGCTGGACACACAAATCGACCAGGTGATATCATCTTATTACAGATATTTTGGTGTTGGCGTCCATATTGGCTGAAACACCAGAGAACTGTAAAATGTCCCATTCAGTTCATATCTTGGACACAATTCAATTAATCCAACATCAGTGGTGCTTTAGTAGAAACTCTCCGTATGATTTTTAGTAACTTCTTCAGTAACGTCGATCCTCCCTGTGTACTTCTGTCTGTCTGTTCAGGACAGAGCTGCTGAAGTTGCTCCTCACCTGTTTCTCTGAAGCCATGTACCTTCCTCCGTCCTCTGAAAGAAAGAACCTCAATCCCTGGGTCTCCTTCTTCTGCTCCACAGAAAACCGGTAACGCCAACACACACACACACACACACACACACACACACACACACACACACACACACACACACACACACACAGGAGTGTAGGTCATTGGTATTGGTAATGCACTGACACTTAAATCTTCTTTACTGTAGTTTCCTTTACAGATACCTGAGCCGCTCTGAAAGATAACATTGTTTTTGCATCTTTACAACAAAGAGAACTGTTTATTGTCTTGTCTTTGACTGATGTTCATATAGTCTTTTTTTAGGAGAGTATTAACTGTAAAAAATGGAACGATCCTTTATTTCATAACCATATTCTCCAGCCACTGCGACAATTTGACTGTAAGATTGGCAGTCGAATCAGGCTCCTTAGATCGAATCATCGAATATTTGGCTATTTGGGGTCACCCCTACTGCTGGTTTTTCTTTCTGGCTGCATACAGCCCCAAAAACCTTAACCAATGAGATAAAGCAGCCTGTATGTAACCTGAGAGGCAAAAATCAGGGCAAAACAAAGTCCACAAATCACAAACACTTGCAGCTGCTCATTAAGCTCATTGCTTTGAGCGCATGTTAATAACTGAAGGCAACATTATCTTTCATCTGGACTGTGGTGGCTGGACGGTAGCCGGACAACATTCAGAGAGATTTCAATAAGAAAATCAGCCTGAAACGATAAAAGTGAGGGGGACAAAAATAGGATTGTGAAAAGCGAGGGGGAAATTTGGCCCTTGTGTGTGCCTCACCCTCTGCTATGCATTAACCTACATAGTGGAACGTGAAATGCCCCCTCTGAAGAGGCCTTCACTGGTCCTCCTCTGAACACATGGAAAACTCTGATAGCCCGCCATGCGTGACCACTCAGTGCAGATATACTGACCTCCACCTGTCTTTGACTGTTTCACCCAGACATGCCCTGCCTCTGTTCACCTCCCTGCTCAACGTGGTGTGTGCCTACGACCCCGTGGGGTATGGCATCCCGTACAACCACCTGCTGTTCTCCGACTACCGGGAGCAGCTGGTGGAGCAGGCGGTCCAGATCCTTATCGTCACCCTGGAGCAAGAGGCCAGGTCGGCCGCCAGCGCCGCCCTCCAGGCCCTGGACGCCTCTGCATCCCCCTCAGCTGTGGAGGAGGAGGAGGTAAGAGGGAGATGAATGAATCAATGAGTTTATTCTTTTTAATTATGACTCATAATTTAAGACCATCTCCTGTCTTTTTTTCAGCCAGCTGGACCTGATAACCTCTTTGTGAATTATCTCTCCAGGATACACCGAGAAGAGGTACTGAGAAAAATATAGCCAACCCTTTAGTATTGAACAGGGTGATACTGTAGGATGTTTAAAGTCTGTATTCTCTTTGTTTATCAGGACTTAGGCTTCATCCTGAAAGGTCTGGCACGGCTGCTCAACAATCCTCTGGTCCAGACTTACCTGCCTCATTCCACCAAGAAGATCCAGTTCCAGCAGGAGCTGCTGATCCTCTTCTGGAAGTTCTGTGACTTCAACAAGGTGTGGAGCTGGATTTTCTGTGAATGGCTCTAGGGATGGCAGTGTCGGTCGGTCCACCACCAGTTTACATCTACTACAGCACTTCTGGAACCCAGAAGTTCTGGCTCTGTATTGTCACTGTGAGCATGTTAGCATGCTGACGTTAGCATTTAGCTCAAAGCACCGCTGTGCCCCCGTAGACTCTCAGTCTGTGTCTGAAATCACTCCCACATTCACGCATTCGGTGCTCCCTTTATAAAAGACACTCAGTATTTTACTCCGCAGTGAGCAGGAAATTGAGATTGTGGACATTTTGTGTCGTCGCTGACGGTTGTGGAGTCGCACAGTAATTTTTGTGTCCAGAAAATGCAGAGCATAGCATTGTGGGGTTGTTAGCAGAAAGTAGTGCACATGGCATGGTCTGCTTTCTTGTTCCATTAAGGAAACTATATCCTGCATAGATTTCACACTCGGAATGCAGACACTCGACGATAAAGACTAAAATAAAGTGCATTATACAGTAAATATGGACACCGCTTTGTTTCCGAATAAAGTACCTGGTATTGAAACATCACATACACCATGTTTTGAATCTGAAAACTCAAACAAATGCTTGTGTGAACAGAAGAGTTCAAGGTTTAAGTTGTGTTTGTTTGTTTTAGAAATTCCTGTTCTTTGTGCTGAAGAGCAGCGATGTGTTGGACATGCTGGTTCCCATCCTCTTCAACCTGAACGATGCCAGAGCGGATCAGTGTGAGTCATACTCTCTGCCTCGTGTGTGTGTGTGTGTGAGAGAAAGATTGAATATAGTACTGTTTGTGCATGCATATTGAGATGAGTGTTATAACTTGAATAGCTCATTAATGAAAAATCTTTTTGTTTGTGTGCATCTGCAGCTCGCGTGGGCCTCGTGCACATCGGCGTGTTCATCCTCCTGCTGTTGAGCGGAGAGAGAAACTTCGGCGTTCGTCTGAACAAGCCGTACACTCTCCGGGTCCCGATGGACATTCCTGTTTTCACAGGAACCCACGCTGACCTGCTCATTGTGGTGGGAGCTCTCAGTAACAGTATTTTAACTATTTTAACCGTCATTTCACAGCTTTGTGACAGATTTGATACAAACACATTTACAGGATATTGCAGTTCACATTTATTTAATTTAAACTACTTTGAGTGAAAAGTCTGTTGTAGATTGCCAAGAAATGTTGTTTTTTTCTGGAGTTTTTCTTTATCCAAATCGAAGGTCTAAGGTTAGAGGGTGTCCTATGTTATGGGCAAATTTGTGATTTTGGGCTTTATAATTACAATTTACTTGACTTAAAGCTGAGTTGAATTGTTTTTCCATTTTTCAGTCTTTGTTCAGGTTTGTGATGACGTCTTCTCTGATGTTGGAGAATATTTTATATTCTTTCTTAAAAAGCCTAAAAGTGCGAGTTGATTTCTGATGTTTTGATAGTTTCAGTATCTTCCCTCTGTTGTATTTTCTGATATTGTGTGAATGAATGAATAACTGCAGAGCCATCACTCTAAATATTCCCTTCACTTTTTCATGTTTAGATCTTCCACAAAATCATCACCAGTGGACACCAGCGCCTCCATCCTCTGTTTGACTGCCTGCTCACAATAATAGTGAACAGTGAGTATCATGGCGCTCCCTGGTGGCTAAATAGCAGAACTGCAGAGTACTTTCAAGCCTCTCAGGGATTCTGTGACTCCATTTCTGCTGTGACATTTTCACTTTTTGTGCTATAACCCTCCACAGTTTCACCTTATCTGAAGAGCCTGTCCATGGTGGCGGCCAACAAGCTGCTCCACCTCCTGGAGGCCTTCTCCACACCATGGTTCCTCTTCTCCTTCCCCCAGAACCACCACCTGATCTTCTTCCTGCTGGAGGTCTTCAACAACATCATCCAGTATCAGTTTGATGGTGAGAACACAGCTGTGAAGTCAACAGATCCCAGAGCTGGACACCATTATGGTACCAGCATCTACCAACTACTAAATCTCCCCCACAGGTAACTGCAACCTCGTGTACACCATCATCCGAAAGCGTAACGTTTTCCACCAGTTAGCCAACCTGCCGTCTGACACAGCGTCTATCCAGAAGGCTCTGCAGAAGAAGAAAAAGTCTGGGATTTCCAGGACCAACTCTATAGAGATGGAGTCCATGGAGGGCTCCAGACCAGCTGTTCCTGCTGAGCCTGGCACACTCAAAGCCAGCTTAGAGGCCACTCCAGGTATGAAGTTAGATTACTATATACACTGAATGTTTCATGATGATCGTCTAAGAACTCAAAAGGTCATTTTACTGCAAACTTCAGTAAATATCCAGTCAATTAAAGGAATATTTACCCCATCAGAAATCTTTTGAGTACTAAATACTCATCTGCTGTTTAGCAAAAAGAGATGTTGTCCACACACTGAATATTACAAGCTCCCTTAAGGTTAGTGATGTAATTCTTTGTTGAAACGGTCAAAATGTTGCTTCATTAAAGGGTAATTCTGGTATTTATAAACCTGGGTCCTATTTTACCCAGAAACACCGCAGTCTTTCTGTAACGACTCAACCTCTCACAAGATTTCAGAGCGAGACTTTCTGTTTCTGGTTAAACAAAAAGGATCTCACTCTTTAACAAACGGTCTTCCTCTGTAGGGATCCTTTACATAATGTTGTCAGACACTTTGAATAACAGTCTGAGCCTGTCGTCAGCGGCACAAACAAGCACTTTTAGTGGCCGTTGAAGCCAGTTTCACAGCTGGCGTCAGAGGTGATCTACTGGACCAATTCCAGAACTTTTTGTACCTATTAGTCATTTACACACCTTTTTTTTTTCTTTGTTTTTTTTGCCTTAACAAAAGCTGTAAAAACAACATTGACATATTATCATCTTTATAAAGTTGAAAAGGCAAACATCTTAGCAAAAAGTCGCTTACTGACACTTCGAGCTAATGTGGAGCAACATTAGCATTCATTTCGAGTCAAGTATTCCCTTCCCTCCTTTTAGCTGTTTTGCTCTCCACCAACTCTTTAGCTGCTAGATGCTTTGCTTACTTCAGCAGTTAGTGGCTAACCTTCTCTCTCTGTTGGTGCTGGACACTAAATCATAAACAAGGAGCTAAAAGACACTAAAGCGCTCTGTAGATCTTAGGGGAACCTCAGAGTGAGAGCAAGATGCAAGCTTTTCAGAGCCACCTTTCAAGCCTACAGGAAGATTTTGATACTTAAAAGAAACTTTTATTCCAGTCATTCTTTTTTCCCCCCTGCAATTTAAAAAGAAGACTCTCTTGTGTCCTTCAGGAATTGATAAGATAACAGAGAAGTCCCAGGTGAGTGAGGATGGTACCATGATTGCTGTGCCACATTCAGACTCTCCACAGACGACTGCTGACAACAGTGCTGTAGCTGGAGCCAGCGACACAGAGTCCAACTCAGAGAGAGACCACGAGGTACACCAGGCTCCACTCCAGCCGTGCTCTTACTCTGTTTTGTTTTTGTTTTTCTCTGTGCAGTTAAAGTGACCGCTCTCTATTGTCAGGTGTACCACACAGAGTCCGAGGCAGCGAGGAGTCGGTTGTCAAGTGTGTCATCATCAGCCTGGAGCGCTAATCCAGACTGGGTGAGTGGAAGTCTTTTCTGCTGCTGTGTTTTTCTATATTTGTGTGTATCTGCTGGTTTCTGTGACGTGTCCTCCTCCATCATGCTACCTGTGTGTTGTCAGGTGTTGTCATGGAAGGCGAAGCTTCCTCTACAGACCATCATGCGGCTGTTACAGGTGCTGGTCCCTCAGGTGGAGAAGATTTGCATCGACAAGTAAGAAATTACATAGAAGCAAATAGATTATGACTTTTTCTGTCTTTGTGAAGTGATAGGTGGTGCTGTGTATAACAAACAGTTTCCTATTGTGTTCTTTTTCTTGCCTTTTGTGTTGGTGAAGGTGGCACTCTCATACTAACAACCCAGTTATTATTCTGTTTATATTTAAGAATTCATTAGGAGTCGTGTTTGTGTCCTCCTGATGAATGTAAGTCCAATATTCTCTCTCCTGTTAGCTCTGCTTGCGTCTCCGCCAACTGCTGAGAAACATATCCGGCTCTTTAGCTGCTAAATGTTCCACTTTCTTCACGAGCTACTCGCTAACTTTGTCTCGCTCTGTTTGGTGTTGGGCGGATGGTGTATTGTGGGGTTTAACAGAGCTTTTTCACTGAAAACAGCCGCCTGCTGCTGGAGACTGAACCAGAACAATAAAGTTGTGGGCCGTAAAAGCAAAACAATGAGCTGAAAGATGCTAAAACACGCCGTTTCTGCAGGATCGTCACTATGTAATTTGCTCCATTGCTATTATATTGACTGTTGCAGCTTTAATCAATCATTCAGGTGAGATCAGTGTTGTTGTCGTCCTCAGGGGTTTGACAGACGAGTCGGAAATCCTCAAGTTCCTTCAGCATGGCACGCTCGTCGGCCTCCTGCCCATCCCTCATCCCATCCTCATCAGGAAGTACCAGGCCAACGCCGGCACGGCCATGTGGTTCCGCACCTACATGTGGGGCGTCATCTACTTACGGTAAACAAACTGAATACGAGCCCGTTTATTTTACCCATTATATTCTGGATCAAGATGAAGATTAAAAATGACGGCGAACAGAGTCTGATTGATGTATTTCAAACTGGTCTGGCAAGTCACGTGTGTTGCGTAAGCTTTCAGCTGTCTTAACTATGACTTTGTTTTCTTGTTGCCGCAGCAACGTGGATCCTCCAATCTGGTACGACACGGACATAAGGCTCTTTGAGATCCAGAGGATTTAGAGCTCCGGTCGACTCCCGGCTTCTGTTTGTTCTCGTCACAAACTCACACCTGAACCGTGACCAGAGGAACATTTCACATCGTTTTGATGTTATTTAAAGAAAACAAGCAGCGATAACGTCGTACTTGAGTCTTTCTGCCAACTTTGGACAAAAATGAAGAATGTTACACACAACCTGTATGATGAGCGGATGTAGTAGAAGCGATGCCAAATGGTCATTAAATTTGACATAATCATGAGATGTGACATTTTGTTGAATATTAATTTATTCACTTTGCCAAAAATATAATTAGTGACAATAATTAGAGTTTAAGTGACAAAGGGAAGGTTTTGCATGTGGCTTCGTGATGTATTTGACATTTTTAGAACACACTCGGCTTTTACTCTAGACTGAAGGATGATGTTGTACTGAAGCCTTTCACGTTGTGCTGAGAGGGAACTGAACGTGGCCTGACCCGGGACTGAAACCCAGAGAACCACTCTGAGATGTGAATATGATGTTTCCTCCCGAATCAGAATTAAAAACTGATGAGATCGGTTTGAGTTTAGAGGGAGTTATTTCATGTAAAGCATTTTCCTGAAACAACAGTATGTGGACACCTGATCATCACACACAAATGTGATTTTTGAACGTGAACGCCATGGGCCTTAATCTGCTGCTCTAAAGGTGTGTTCAGACCATACCAAAGCCAACTTTCACCTATATTCGCCTAATAGAAGAATATATTAAATGTGTCTTTTATCTACTTTCAGTCATGTAGTCAGTGTTAGACCAGCGCTGCTCGTCATGCAGAGATGAGCAGCTCCATCAGAGCTCCCACAGAGTGCATCCTGTAGAAAACGCTGAGCGGCTGACCCAGGTTAATCAGGACAAACCAGGCGGAGAAGCCAAAGAACTGCTTCCCCAGGCCGTTCTCAAACTGGGGGTGGACGCCAAACGCAGGGATGACCCACAGCTGCAAGAAGAGGGGACATGGATGTATTTCATAAATGCAGAAACAAAAGGAACAGGAAGGTGTATTTCTTTTTAAATGTGCTGATAAACACACGTGGCTTTACCATCACATTAGAAAGGATGAGGAAAGCACAGATTTCTCTTATCGCTGTTTTGATCCAGGGCTTTTTCCCATCATGCTCTTGAACAGCAGATGGCGTGTTCCCCTCCATCAGGGAAATATCCGTCCTCCTCTCCTCTTGTATTGGCACACCATTCTTTTTCTTAGACTGTGGGAAAGTTCAACAAAACTTTTTCATGACTGACTCATTCAGGTTTACAAAACCATCACATGAAATGCAGGTGCAGCGTGTTTACCTTGAATATGCTGAGCAGCTGCTTCTCTTTCTTCTTGGCGAGGAGTTTCGGGTGCCTGTGGAGGCCCTCGATGATGAAGATGTTCTGGAGGATGAGCTCCAGCAGGCTGAGGAGGGAGTAGGACAGGTCGAGGTCCTCCAGAGCCCCGCGGGTCCCTACGCCCAGGGCCGCCACCAGGGAGAAGTAGGACAGGGCGAGCTGGCCCAGAGCTGCTGCGACCAGAAGGCTCACATCCAGGCTCCGAGTGGGGTTGTGTGTCTCTTCCTTCTCCCTCCTCTCCACCCTGTGGACCAGCATCCCAGCAAGGCAGCAGAGAGACATGACGGGCAGGACAGCTATATGGTAGCCGTAAAATATGAGGAAGGCGGTGAAGCGACGCTGCTGATGGCTCACCCAAACCTGATAGAGAATGAAGACTGTCATTCCGACTACGAGGACCAGGGCACCAAACACAAGGCCGTATATGATCCCACCTTGGTAGACAATACTAAGGGTCAGCTTCTGAGTGACGTGGTGGTGACCTGGACTCATCCTGCGGCCCACGTTCTTCCACATCACGTAGATCACACAGCCTGCCATCAGGTAGTACTCCATGTTGAAGGGATAAAGGATTTCGAAGCCTTTCCTGAAGGCGAGGCAGGCTGCACTCGCGCTGCACTGGCAGGAGGTCGAATTGTCAGAGGTGTCTGCTTCAGATGAGTTTGTGTTGCCGAAATCTCCTTTTTCTAACTCGATCTCCTCGTGGATGCTGTCCTCAGTCACTGCGTTGAGCCACAGCAGCAGGTCGGCTGAGAGGATCAGCATCAGGCCAGACCTGCATCCAGGACAGCAGGCAAACATAAACACATTCAAATATAAATATATAAGTTAATACATATATAGAAAATGTATAAAAAGTCAAATATACAGAGTGCTGCACCTGGTGATTATCTTGTGTCTGTGAATGCAGTCTTTGGAGTGAGCCCACAGTAAATATGTCTGCAAAAGAAAAGTACAGTTATTCAATAAGGAAACTTCTGAATAAGCACAAAACAGTAAGATTTTAAAAATTTATTAAGATGTTTTTTCGTAGTGCTACAGAGAAAAAAGATTGAAATGAAGTACGAAGGAGAAATGCAAATACTGAATCCTTTAAACTTTGAATACAACTCCTTTGTCACATTTTAATTAATTTTAGGTTCATTTAAGCGGTCTGTCCCTTAATCTTGCAAATTTTCAGAGAAATTTGAGGCACTGAACTGAAGAATTTGTTAGATTCAGGAATATTAGATCACAAGATGAGACCTGAGCCAGTTACATGTGAATCTGAAGCTGTTCAACCATCCGACAAGCAGCTCTGAAGAAGCTTTAGTTGCCAGATTTATGGCAAACACAAAATGTTGCATCCCGTTTATTGAATATTCAACTAACACTATACTATTTTTGAACCAAGAGCTACTAAATAAAACCGTTACCACTGTCCTCCCCCCTGCCTTCCCTTCCTTTAGCAAAAAGAACAAATACATAACCACTCCCCATTTATGACCCGCTTTCCTCTCTAATAATCTCTTAAAATAATCTAATACTTTTTGTACAGTGCCTTACTTGGTCTGGTGACCAGTTATGGTGCCTAAAGTTAGAGATATTGGTGTGTAACCAACATTCATGAGCATAAACATGCTTGTTATGTGCTTATGATCTTTCTCTGTTTGTGCTTCTGGATATGTTTTAGCATGTAGCATTATCTAATAATTGCCGCTTAAGGCTACAGTGGCTGCTGCTGAGCAAGTATAATGTTTAAAGCGAGCTTAGATTTATAAGATATTACACACTTTTGATTTTTACTGCCAAACAGATCATACGTTTGTTTCTACTTCTTCCTGACCTTACTTTAAAAAGGTCACTTTCTCCACTTATGGCAGGTCTTGTCTACTTGTTTCTACATGTTATGACCAATGAACAAGCCTATAGAAGGTTTGAGAATAATAATAAGTTCCTTTTTTCTACCATTTGTCTTTCTGATTTCTGCCAATGTTTCAGCCCCCTTTTGGGGAACTGTTCTCTCTGTCAGGATATAAATATCTTTACCTGCAGCATGAGAAAAGGCGCCTCGATGAATGGAGAGAGCACATTAGCCACAGGATTACAGTCCCTCATACTGATCAGATAACCAATCTTGCAGATGTACAGCAGCAGACTGCATGCGGCAAAGACCGTGAGGACCACTGGACCAGAGCCGGAGAGAAAATTAGTATTTCATTACACGATCCAAAACAAATACCTTGTATTTTGTCATAATGATAATACACAGGAGCTTACAGGTGACAGTGATTCCCCCGGCGTGGTGGTCTTTATGTGGGCTGATGTTGGGCTGTTTTCTGGCCCACAGCAGGTACCACAGCATCCAAAGCAAACTGACCCCCATCAGCAGCAGCATGAACACCTGGAGCTCCTGGTGCTTCAGGCCATCGGGTTTGAAAGTCTGTCCGGCCATCAGGGCAGCCCCCAGCAGCACCACATTCAGACCCAGCAGACCAGACATCATACGCCTCCCACTGGGAGTCCAAACCAGCACCGGATCCAGCTCCGGGTCCTGGGTCTCATGGTCTGAGCTCTCAGCTGGTTCATTGCTGGGGGAATTGCAGGAGGAATCCAGCTCTTCTATGACTCCAGGATCTGAATTCATATTCACCTTTTATTTTTTCTTCTCCTTCTAAAAACACGCTTTAGTTCCTTTCACCCTCCTTTTTCTTTTTCTCCTTTCCATTCAGTTTCCTGGTGTTTCTCTCATGCGCTCGCCCTTTATAGCTGAAATCCTGCAGTTCAGCGTGTGAAGGCATGAAAGGTAGTCATGCTCTTGATCCCCCCACCCACTTCACTGGTTTAGGTGCGGTCATGAGCCAGCACGTTAACAACGACACACCTTTCAGGGGAAAAGCAACAGGTATCGTGTTTGCTTTTCATGTTGACCTTTTACCCGTTGTGCCACTTGAACAAAATTTGCTTCCTGGCCCGAAATGACCTGAGCAGAATTTGTTTGAATACCTGGAGCAGGTGTACAATTGTCATTGGATAACTGGTTGAACAGGATTTCAAATCTATTGGATAATGAATCCCAGAGTTCTGCAGCCTTTAGTTTTCCTTAGAGCCAGCGTGACGTGATTTTACTTTGAAAGGGTTTATCAGCTGGGCTCTGCGCCATGTGGTGTCAGTGTTTCCGTACAGTCCACACCAGGAACCATAACTTACAAATGTAACGTCACTCTTATCACTGCGCTGCCTCAGGTAGCAGCAAATAGTTTAATCCAAACTGATAACCTGCTGCAACTGTACCTGTACCTTTTTAGTTTCGGTCTCAAAGTTAAAGGATCCTACAGGTGGTTTTGCAGGTTTAAGCCAATTTACATCACAGCTTTGTTGCCTTGTGTTAGACTGTGTGGTTGATTGAGCTCACCTGCAGAGGAGAGAGTGGGGGAGTGGCTCTGAGAGTCAGCGCCAGCATCCTAAGTGACACAGGTGGGAAGAGTTTAATAATCAAGGCTCTCTGTAATTAGGTGTGGCATGGACTGGAGAAGAAACAGACGAGAGCCGGAGGCATGAAAAGCACCCAAGTGGAATCGTGAATGAAGGAAAGAGACAGCTGGGCAGTGAGAGAGGGAAGCCAGCAGCGTGTGTAAATATCAAGTGGATTGTGTAAATGAAGTGTTGTGTCCGGTCGGGTCCTTGTGTTCAGCCGTCAGTAGAACCCTGAGTGGCAAACCTGGCTGCATAGACATTTTAAGGTATTTGTATCTACTGTTTCAAGCAGCCATTGGTTTCCGTTCATTTCCCTACTGTATGAAAACCACACAGCGGACTCATAAAACTTGCTTGATTTATAATCCATACCAGTGGTCAAAGTTGTATTATCTTTATCGTTAATGCAGTGCAGATGGTTCAAATCAATCTGCATTTAAACTGCACTAATGTATAATGTGACAGACAGTGGCTGCCTGGAACGGTAGGAAAAATACATCCGAAAGTCCAAAACGGTGAGCATTAATGTAAAAGTATGTGTGATTAAACTTGCGAACAGGGTCGTCGTAGGGTCACACCGGTGGGTTTGCCTGTTTTAGCCCATTTACTACAAACGCCATCTCCGGATGCAAACCATGCTGCTGTGTTTAAGGCATCCGTTGGCTTTCACTCATTTCCATATGGTTTCATATTTGTCTCCCAACTGATGATTGTTGGGAGGCAGATTAGGTTTACACACACACACACACACACACCATCAACAGTTTTCATAGCAGTTCCATTAAAAACTAACCAGGACAATCTGCCTGAAAAGACATGTTGCTAGTTTGTGTTTTTAATGTATGAGCAGCCAAAAGCATGTGCCAGGATCGATACCGCAAGAAAATGTTTGAACATGGATTGATTAAATTGTATTTTTTCTATCCTACTTTTAATGCCAGCTCAATTGTATTATATTTGGTTTAAATTATAGACACACACACACCTACATCAACACACACACACTAACAGTCTCACATGTGTGTATTTAAGGTTTTTGCTATTTTCTTGTTTTTTATGAAACCTTTTTTTTAATTTTTAATTTAATTTAATTTTTTTGGTTTGTTTTAATGTCATTATTACCTGACGCTTCGGCAATATTGTCACTGTTACATTTATGCCAATAAAACTAAATGAATTGAACTGAAAAAGTTTGTTTAAAGGGGGCGGGGCTTGTGGTCATAGCCCCGCCCCTGCCTGACAACCAGCACGCCTCGTGTTCGTCCCCTAGCAACCAGCCTGTCAGCCCGCTCCGTGCCTCTCCAGGCCGTCCGTCCGGACACGCCGCGTCCCGGACTAAAAGTTGCCTAAATAACGGGGCAAACCCTCCAGATCTTCCATGGAGCCGAACTCGGAGTGAGCCGAGGGCGCCGCCATGAACGACCGGTACCACCGGGCGGCCCGGGACGGCTACCTGGACTTGCTGAAGGAGGCCACACGGAAGGAGCTGAACGCACCGGATGAGGATGGGATGACACCGACCTTATGGGCCGCTTACCACGGCAACCTGGAGGCGCTCCGGCTCATCGTGGGGAGAGGGTGAGTCCAGAGACCAGGGACCGATATCTGACCGTCTGATATCCACCCGTCATGTAGTCTTGAGTCAGGTGTCATCTGCTTTTACTAGAAGATAGATTTATTCTCTCCTGCGTTAAGATTTCGACCATTTTTATTCTATTTTTTGACAATTTTGTCAATTTCTTCAAGTCAAAGTTCAGTGGAAATGAGTGGATTTTTCCTATTTCAATCAAAAACTTGAATATGAAACTTGAATCACTATAATCAAATCAGAGTTGACTATTCTGTAAACAGACAGTTGTTAAAATGTATAGTTATTAATGACATTTATTATAAATAATAGAAATTCTTTAAAATCCTCCAGCTCCACAACAATAAATATTAGTATATTTCTTGTATATTATAACTTTACCTCACTGATTCCATGTTCCTGCCCCCATCACTAATCTAATCAGTGCAGCTGGAGATGGAGGGCTTTACATTTTTACGACCTAATTACAGAGAAAGGTCACTTTGCAGCAGGATGCCCCCCCCATGTGCAAGCACAAACATAAATACACACTCCCACTCTCTATAAAGAGTGTGTGCTGATGTGTCTGAAGCGTGATAACTTCTACATGTAATCTCACAGATGTGTGGCTCAGGCTAATCCATTACATAGCAGACCAGAGCCAGTGCAGGTACAGGTCTAATCTGATTCGGTCACAATGCAGAAGAAGCCGTTTTTATACCGATCAGTTACCGAAAGGGCCCAGCGTCTATACAGGAACTGATATAAGCTCACAAGCGGCAGATGAACGATATGATCTGTGCTCTGAAACCTCGTGCACACACATACAGAGAGCTTTTGCTGCGTATTTGTTGGAGAAAATTGAGATCATTATAAAAGGGTTTAGGAGTAAGTCTATATTCTGGTGAGATAAGTTGTATCACAGAAGTCTTTTGTTCCAGGTTTAGGGGACGGACAAAGCAGCCTTTCATGCTGGGTAATATTTGCTGCCTGCTCTCTATGGCAGCAGACTAACAGGAGGGCAGACTGCCGTATGTCATGCTGCATGGTGGCAGGTTTATAAGGCGAGCAGTGAAGTGGAGGGCAGTTGAGTTTGATGCTTGGTAGAGACAGCAGACACAGGAAAGGTCACAGTGATGGATCGGGCGTCTTCCTACTACAGCGGTCCCTGGAGGATGCAGTGCAGAGCTCATATCAAGCAAAGAAAGACGACTAAAGCTGAGCTGCAGGTCAAAGTTCACAGCAAAAGGTAAATGAAAAAAGAAGAGTAGTTTTTAGAGTGACTTTTTATTTTCTTGCTTTTTAATTATAAGTGCTGCAAACGTTTTCCTACAAAACCTTTTATTTACTTGACCAAAGAAACCAAACTTCTCAAGTAGCCGAAGTTATGTAAGAAACTTTGCCTAAATCAGCAATTAGTAAATATCAGATGTAAGTAAACCTACCAACTTTAGGTACTTGCAAGGCTGGATTACAAACTGGGCAAAGTAGGCAACTGTCCCAGAGCCCCAGACCCCCAGGGGCCTCAAAGGCAACAGATTTATTTGATTAAATTTGTCCTTCATATGCCCTGTCTTGTAGAGGTTCCATATGAAAAATGTAGTATTAAAGCCTGTCTCTAATTTGGTGACTAAGAAACACTCTCATTAGTCTCCGTTGTCTTAAAATGAATGTATTTATTAACAATACAAACTTGGCCTCAAATCTTAAGTATTTCTGTATACGTAAAATATTTATGACTAAATAAGCAGCAAAGTTCAAATTAACACTAATCTGCTTCATCAGGACTGTGTGGGTGTACTTTCATCAGATTTGATTGACAGTAACCAAACAGCCCTCCAACTGTCATCAAATGTTGCTAATTCCTGATTGGTGCACGGAAGTATGTGACATCACCTTTTTTTTTTTAACTGGGTCCCGCCCACTTCTAACCAGTGAGAAGACACAGAGGAAAAAAGAAATACAGAAATCTCCCATTTTAATTTAACCAAAACTGTTCAAATAGTGTGTTCATGTCGCGCAGAGGAAGGTGCTGATTGAGAAAATATGTTTTCAGGATCTTTAAGGTTTTAATTATTTCAGTTAATGTTGTGCTCACATGGTTAATAATTTGCTAATTAGTGCTAAACATGAAACTGGGAATGTAAACTAAAATACTGGACAAATAAAATATTTGACCTAATGATGGCGCTAGAGGAAAAGTCAGAGGATCACCAAAGTCAGTATGCCTCGTCCTCTGGGGACCATGAATCTCTGTACAACATTTCATAGCAATTCATGTGGCAGATGGACCCACCGACAGAGCTACACTGGCATTTCTAGAGCCGCACTGCTAGCATGGCTAACAACAGGACGGTATTTCAACAGCACTGGTTTGTTTCTGGGTCTCTAGGCAAATAAAAAAGCTTTGTGTGCTGTGTGCTGGATGAGGCCCCCTAAGAGGTTAGTCCGGCCCTGGGAACTTACTGAAAGTGTTGAAGTTTGATACCCAGACATACATGTTGCTAGTAAACAGGTTGGTTGTTTGAGGTGTGTGACTTCCTGGCAGAGCTGCCGATGGTCAGGTTACTGTTTGAGATAGTTGTGATTCCTCCTTTGTGTTTCTACAGATACATGTATATTGCCTGTACCTCTGGAATATGATCTGCTCAATTGCCCTTTCAGCTGACTTGGAAAGATGTAAGAGCAAAATATGATGCTATGAACATAAAAATAAGCCACATACTATTTGCTCTAAGATCAAACGTGATATTTGTACACTACACCAGGGTGCAGAGAGAAACTGAAATCAGGGTTCGTGCTGATAAAGGTGGCGTCCCTGCGGTGTGTGGTAACAGTGTCTCTGGGTGTCTGCAAAAAATAGACTCTTGGTGTGTGGAATAAATAATGCAAAGTCACCTCTGTCATGTTTAACCTGCAACGTATCAATTATTGATCAGGGCTCATCCACGACCCGGCCACGTGGGAGGAGGGACTAAGAGGTGAATTTAGTTCAATTCAAACACAGTTCGTCCTCGTCTGCTAACTGTACTGTGCACTGGAGGAAGCAGAGTGTGGAAAAGTCAACATGCTATATGTGTTTCAGTGTGTGTTGTTGTTGTTTGACATGTTATTGCATGCGCAGCATTATGGGTAGTATTCCACTGATATCACAGTAGTATTTCCATGATGTGTATCCTTGTTGCTTGTTTTGTCTGACCAACAGGCCAAAACTCAAAGATATTCATGATGTTTACAATGAAATAAAACGGAGACACGCAGCAAATCCTCACATTTGAGATACCAGATGTAGCAGCCAAGAAATGCCAAACATGTACGGGCGTTTCCTGCTTGATAAATGACAACGAAACGATTAATTGATTATTAAAATTGTTGTAGGTAATGAATTCATCAACTAATCGCTTCAGTGATTCGTAGTTTGACTTATCATCACTTGTACTCACAAGCACAGAGCATGAAGTGTCTGTACTGTACCTGGGTTTTGCTCTGATGCATAAAAGTAATTTGATGTTACCATTACAGCACCTAACTCAAGTAATAACATGCTATAATTCATCAAAGCATCTCTGTAAACCTAAGGGTCATTTTCACTGTACAGGCGATGAACTGACAGCTGCAGGTCATATGAGTCATTTTACTTCCTAACTTTAGTCTGTAGTGTAAGGGGAGCAGCAAAGCGAGGTTGAGTTTCTCAGTGAACCTGGGGTGGGTCTGCACCCTGCCAGCTTTGTGTAAGAAAACATCTGTCTGGTGCACATTACGAAATTAGAAACCTCTGCAGAAAAGGGCTCATGAATAAGGAGTATATTTATACTAAACATCTTTGTCATAATACAGAACAATGCTACTGTCTGTTATATATTATGAAAAAGTTCATCTTCTGTGAGTGAGACTACAAGCTTGCTCTTTTTTTGTTTTTTGTTTGTCAGGTCAACACTGAGCAGATGCACATTATGTTGAAGATGTAGAGAAACTGGACACCCAGTATGAATATGATCTCAGATTCAGGTTCTGGATAATGAGGGAACAAGTTCCATAAATAACTTTTTGAAATATTCACTCATCACAGTAAATGTCATTTTTCTTTTATTAGAATTTTACAATTATACACTTGTATGCAGTGCAGCCTTTGCAACTAAATCACCACACAAAGAAAACTGTGAAAAACAGACATACACACATGAAGCTGTAGTAATAAAAGACATTTTTTAGCCACTTGGAGGCAGCAGAACAAGCTGAAAACACAACACTGACATCACCTCATAAAGATATGGTGAACATGTCAGCTCACGGAGCAACATTAGCATTCATTTGGAAATGTTTTAGTTTCTACCTGTTGAATGTAAGTCCTATTAAACCTGCTTTTCTGCAAGTTGATTTTCATAGCAACCTGAAATAAATGGGAACCGATGGCTGCAAAAAATGCTAGTATGCTGTGGAAAACGGCCATCAGTAATATTTACATGTAATAAGTGAGCTGAAATGTGCAAAATGGTTCTTTAGGATTAGTAACAGAAATGTGTGAATCCAGTAATGCTGCGATCCAACATGGCTTCTTGTCTCCTCCTCTGTCTTCCAGAGGTGACCCGGACAAGTGTGACATCTGGGGGAACACGCCGCTTCACCTGGCAGCTGCCAACGGCCACCACAACTGCCTGTCCTTCCTGGTGGCTTTCGGTGCCAACGTGTGGTGTCTGGACAATGACTACCACACACCGCTGGACATGGCCGCCACCAAGGAACACATGGACTGTGTTCGCTACCTGGACTCAATCGCTGCCAAGCAGATCACCCTCAACCCAAAGCTGGTCGGCAAACTCAAGGACCGGGCGTTCCGCGCCGCAGAGCGCCGGATCAAAGACTGCGCAAAGCTCCAGAGGAAGCACCGGGAACATATGGAGAGGAGGTTCATGAAGGAGTCGGCGGCTTTAGACAACTTGGATGCTATTAGCTTTTCTAGCTACAACAGCAGCAGCACACTGAGGAGCAAGTTCAACACTGTCACCTCCAACATGCCATACTCGCAGGTGGTTGCTCTTTGACTTTGTCTTAAAGTGGAATATATAGACTCTACACCACTTAGCTACTGTTAGCTACTGTTCTATTAGCTCTCGGTTCTCAACATGTTTTCACGTAGAGTTTCTTTCATAACTATTTCTGAAAAGCTGAAAGTTGTTAGTGTTTAACAAACACCTCCCCAGAGTTATAAAGCAGTATTAACTCTTTTTTTGGCCACTTGGGGGCAGCAGAAAACCCTGTAAACACAACATTGACATACTCTCACCTTTATAAAGTTGATATGGCGAACATGTTAGCAAACAGTATCCTATTTACACATCCAACAGACACGGAGCAACATTAGCACTGTTTTGTGTTACTGGCCACCTGATGGATGTCAAGTCCAAAATTAACTCTCTTTTATTCAAAGAATATGAATCTTAAAACTCCAGGATCATGTTTTAACTTTTTAGAAAGACAAATGAAAGAAACTCTCTATGAGGAAAGACGTTGCCTGGTGAGGGCTAGAGGAACAGAGACCAGCTTGAAAAGGGGGCAAGACATCGACTCTATTTGAGTTTAACATCTACAGTGATTGTTTAAATTCATGTGGGTTTATTAAGTCAGTGGTCTAAATGGAATTTAAATTTTTAATGTCTATACTTTCCTCTCAGGCCACCCTGCATTCCACAGCCAAGGGCAAGGCCAAGATACAG
Source organism: Maccullochella peelii (assembly GCA_002120245.1). NCBI lineage: Eukaryota > Metazoa > Chordata > Actinopteri > Centrarchiformes > Percichthyidae > Maccullochella > Maccullochella peelii. Next base: position 80,937 of record LKNJ01000485.1, on the reverse strand, counting down.
AAGAAGCTGGAGAAGAAGAAGCAGGTTGATGGAACGTTCAAGATCTACGAGGACGGGAGAAAAAGTGTGCGCTCGCTGTCTGGCCTGCAGCTTGGCAATGACGTCATGTTCCTCAAGCAGGGCACATATGCCAACCCCAAGGAGCGGTCACGCCTCAACATCCGTGACATGTTCCCCCATGACAATGACGACGACGCCGTCTCCCGTGCCATGAGCGACCCTGGCCTCCATGAAGCTGCATATTCGGAGATCAGTGCAGACTCTGGACGTGATTCCCTGTTCACCCGACCCGGGCTCGGCACCATGGTGTTCAGGAGGAACTATATGAGTGGAGGCATGTTTGGTATCGGGGCACGGGATGAAGGGAGTGTAGCAGGGAGTGAACCTTTGGGACGAGCACCTAATGTTCGTCTACGAGGACGTCTGCCTCGACGCTCGCCCAGCTTTGATGAGGACAGTATTGGCAGCGCCGTGAGCCTGCAAGAAAGAAACCTTCAGGAGTTGCCCTGGGAGGAGACGGACGTTGGGTTGGATCAGGACTTGGAGAGAGAAAACAGTCCTCTGGAGACCTTCCTGGCCTCTCAAAGCCTCAGTGAGTTTATGCAGATCTTCAGGAGAGAGAAGATTGACCTGCAGGCTCTGCTGCTTTGTTCAGATCAGGACCTCACCAGCATTCATATCCCTTTGGGCCCCAGGAAGAAACTTCTGGATGCCTGCAAGAGACGTTTGGAAACTCTAGATGAACCAGAGGCCATGGAAGACACTGAGCTTTGAAGGTCAGTCACTTTCCTACCAGATAAACCTTTGCTCTCACACATAAGCTAATGTTTTTGCATGCATCAGAATACTGTGTAGATGACAGACAGCACAGAATTGTGAGAACATGAACAGGTGTGGATGGCCTTTGTTAATGTTGACTCTAAATCTAATTTACTACTTTATTAGTTACATCTAGCTGCACCTAAAAGAGAAGTCTGTAAGACTGTTATCAGGACACCTTGAACTGCAGACATGTCAATTTGTTTGAAGTCCAGACCGCCCAACTTCAACCTGAACACGTGCACCAGAGCCTTTTACAGATGAAGACCGGACAGCTTATTTACCGGCTAAGTGGCTCCATCTAGTGGCGACTTATGATATAACACGCTTTGGAGGCCTTTATGTCATTTTAGTAGCATGGCACTTATGTTGATATCTCATTATGTATTTTATCAGTCATACATAATGTTATTTGTTTCTATTTATTTACAGGATAAACACACTGTGAAGATGTTATGCGTACATGATGCTGGCTCCATGTACTGTTTTTTATTATTATTCCCTGATACAGTCAGTGGAGGTGTCTGACTGAAAAGATGTGAAGCTTTGCCACACATACAAACACAAGGACACACAGTCTGTATTGTGTCTAACACCTGTTATGTTTGCATACTGTGTTAATTCATGTATTAATGAATGATTTATGTATTAGTGAATGAACCTAATCCTTTGAATATATTGTTTATGTTTTCATTGTACAGTTTTCTTACTTTAAACATGTAATTTTACTCCATGGCACATACACAATGGTGACTTACTACTTATGGGGTTATTTTATGAATAAAAATAGCCACAGACTGACTGTCAAACACTGTTGCAATAGTAAAAACAACGGGTTGGTACTGTGATCTTATGCGAGAGTGTGCTAGATAACACTGTTATCTCCAGTTGCTCCGGGGCGTATTTGGTTTCACTGAAGGTCTGTCTGTCTGTGCACTTGAGAGTTTGACTGCATGAATGTACATTTTATGTTGTTTTTGTATCTGGAGATGTACCCACAACCATAATGACCTTTTATTAAAACAAAGTGAAAAATATTATTGTTTTGTGTGTGAATATATTTTGATATCGCCATCCAGTGTTTTGTGTCATTCTCTGGCCTTTCTGCACAAAAACACTGACGGACAATTAGCGTTTGTATAAATAAAAAGAACAAGCTCAAGGCTGTGGGAGGATGTAAGCAGAGCCGTCAGCCAGTTTGGCGTTCTTGTGTTCCCTGGTTTGCAATACCTGATGTCCTGTGGAGTAAAAAATACACACACTGTATCTTTTAAAGTGCACACTGCAGTCAGCATGGCCTGCAGCCCAGAACGCTGGCCTGCATCCAGAAAAATAAAAGCAGCACGGACATTAGATATGTGCACTCAACTCACATATACTCTCACCTGCGCCAACACATAAACACACCCCAAATACCCAGGCACATTCTTGAACACCAGCATCTCCTCCTTTTCATTCTGAACCTTTCCCCCAGTTAAGAAACAACTGAACAGCCACTGTTAATCCACTCCTCAGCCCTCCTTTCTCCCTCTCTTTTCCCAGGACATTTGCCAAGGTTACATGGATGGGAGGGGGGGGAGCTTGACACAAAGAAACACGAGGGGGGTGAGCGACATGCAGAATGTATGAGACACCAGAGAGGAGGGAGAAGTCGACTCTGAGCTGAGCAGCTGTGGTTTTGTGTGGCTGCCAGTGTGAGGAGTTTTGGATCCATCACGTCACGGGGCAGCCTTACATCTTCGGGTCGTGGGACAATAAATTGCACTGCTGCTGGAGTCAGCAGGAGTCAGCTGATAAGGGGGGGGGAAGAGGAGAAACAGTGTAAGAGAGACGAGAAGGAGGTAGAAGAGGAGGGTCCACGAGGCTTTTGAAGCAGCAGGAAGGGGGCTGGGCTTTGCTGAAAATGCTTCTTGCCAGTAAGGCCTTTCGCAATGCTATCTCTGACCTGAGGACTCAGGTGTTCAGGGTGCAGCGCGTAGCCAGCCTTTAGCACGGTGACTTTGTCTTGAGCCGGTCATCAGCCGAGGAGCTGACATGCAGAGCGTGCCGGAGGAGAGAGGAGGAGACGGGAGGATGGGGGAGACGCTAGTCAAGAGGAAAGGGGATTCAGAACACAGTGCAGAGATGAAGGGAGGGTGGAAGGAGAATGGAGGGACAGGTGGCGAAGAGGTGGAGAAGGAGTCGCTGATGATGGAGCTGACGAGGCTGGTGCAGAAGATGGTGAAAGAGAGCAGCTGGTGGGAGAGGAGGGGGATCGATTGCAGCATCCTGGCAGCAGCATTCTTCTGTTTGCCACCTGGTAAGACTCTGTGGAAACTTCATACAGCTGCTGGGAGCACGGCCTGGTTTCCTTTAACGGTTAAAAAGTCCTAAATGTTGTTAGTTGTTATCACAGAAACTAGAAATGTTGAACACAGTCACATTGTACCTTTAAGGTATTGTTTATGGTTTTGTGTTAGAGGACAGAAACATCAACCTGCTCACAGACTGCAGGTAAAAACTTAACTTTCTGGCCAAATCTGATACATTTACAGCATATAGATGTTAATTAATGTGTGCTGTCCCTGATGATAAATAAATGAATAAAATGTAATGAACTTTCTGCAGACACATCACATCTTGGATGTAGGATTACAACTGCAAACACTAAAAACAGAATATAGTTACTATATTGCCTGTACAATGCAGGAAAATGTAAAATTTCTATCTATTACGATTTTCAAATTAATAGATTATTAAGACTATAAACTTAAAATTAGCCCATAAGAATCTTCCAGAGCCCAAGGTCACATTTTGTCTGTCCAAAATATGGCTACAACTAACGATTATTTTTACTATAATTTAATCCACCGATTGTTTTCTCGATTAATTGTTTGGTATAAAATGTCAACAAATAATGAAAAGTGCAAGTCATAAGTTCCCATGGCACAAGGAAAGTGTTTGTTTTGTCCAATCCAGCTGTTAGACTAAGAAAACCATAAAATATTCACACTGAAGAAGCTGCAACCAGTGAAATTTGGCCATTTTTGCTTTAATTATTAGTCTATTATGTTCATTGTCTATTAACCAATTAATTAATATTTTTATGTTTAATATTGTACATGGTCACTTACAAATAAAATAAAATAAATAAATCGACTAATCGTTTCAGCCCTAATTGTCTCATTAATTAGCATGTTTGCATTTTTAAAGTACGAACTCTTTCAGTCCAGCACTGTTGTCTTAACTGGTTTTACACATCCACAGTGTCCCATGGTCCCCCTGTATCTGGGTCACTGGTGGTCAGCTCCTGACCTCAATTAGAACTAGCGTCTATTGTGACTCATGTCACTCGATCATTGGAACTGACAGCTTTTAGCAGCACCACAGGACACCTGGACCGGCTCAAGCTTGATTTGTAATCTAGACTTGTAGACGCGCCTGTTCATTACTGCTGCTGCACCCGCTCTGTTATAACCGCTTGTTTGTGAGTTTTCCTCAAATGATGTATTGGTAAGAAACACTTACTTCTGAATTGAATTCAGCGCCACAGTGGCACTGAGGAGGCATCTGTCATCATGTATCACAGAGCTTGTGTCTTATCACCTCAAAATAAGCCGCTTTGAAATAGGAGGTGCAGAATATTAGCACTGTTTTATTGGGTTAGGAAGCTAAACCCGGCCGTTGGAGCCAGCCAGAGCAGCCTCACTGGCTGCTTGTGTTGCAGGTTTATTACAGCTAAAAGGTCCAATTTGTTACCACAGTACAACCACACTGATGCTGCGTTTCATTAATTATTTAACGTGATCAGAGTGAGGTCATTTATATCAGCAAACCGAATACTGCTGATGGGAAGTGAGCATCAATGTTTTAATGTTTCGTGAATATTAGATTGAATGTTCAGAATTGAATACAGATGAATGAATGAAACCGTTGTTGCCACTAGGGGAATTTGCTTTGCATAAAAGAATATTAAAAAAAACAAAAAAACATACATGACAGCACATTATATAACATAAAACATAAGCATCGTAAAAACATCCTAAAGTGCCAAATTCAGACTCTGTGATCAGAGCTTGAATGCTTCACGGGACAAAGGATGTGATGCCTCTTTTAGTCCACATCCTGGGCATGCTATACCTTCATATACCTTCAGGTCAATATACTCTGACTGAAGGTTGTAAAACAGTGTCAGCATAGTATCGTCCACATTGAAACTTCCAGGTTTACCTAAAAAGTAGAGACGTTTGCAAACCTAGCATTGGTGTTAGCATTCCATGTCAGTTTGCTATTAATAACAGAAGCCCAGCTACTCTGCAGAAGATGCTAATTTCTGCATTATGTTGATAGATGTAAACAGAAACGGTACACAGTGATGTAATCATGCAAGGAAGCCCCCAGGTGATGAAATGGTGTCAGACACAAAGCAGCGCAGTTAAAGCTCCAGTTTAGGATAAAGTTTCATTCTTTCACCTGATCTTCCTGCCCGTCATGGCTGAAAGTCACACCGCTGCTGCAGAGCAGTGACTGGGTGGGTGCTCACAGATAACAGACACAACAGCGGTGTTGCTGTGGGGACGGCCGTGTGGGTCAGTTGGTCTGTTGATCCCACACTTCGGCCCAGAGCCAAATACCTCAACAACTATTGGATGGATTACCATTAAAATAGCCATTTATGGTCCCAAGAAAATGAATCCCAAGGACAGGTGACCCCTGGACTTTTCATGTGGCAGCAGTCAAAATCTCCACTTTAGTTCATGACTGAATTCCTGTCAGCCTTAGCTACACATTCTGAACTCTATCATGCTAACTATACACATGTTAACATGCTAAACATTTTATGTTAAATGTTAGCATTTTTTTGGCCACTTGGTGGCAGCACAACAAGCTGTAAACAGTTAACTGTAAACTGTTAGCAAACAGTTGCTTTTTTACACATCCAGCAGACACTGAGTAACATTAGCAACATTAGCATTTGGTCTCCGCCAACTCTGGAGAAAAATATCTTTAGTCTTAAGCTGATAAATGCTCCAATTTGTTCACCAGCTGGTCACTAACTTGAGAGTGGGAGTGAACAAAAATTAAAGCTGTGGATCATAAATACCAAAACAATGAGCAAAAAGATGCTAAAACGCGAGTCTACACGAGTCGGGTGTAACTCTCTGTCGGGTAATCACTACGACCGACCCTGGCACATTACACACAGTCATTTGAGCCATTGTTATTGTACAAAATATTGATTATAGCAGCTTTATTTAGCATGTTAGCTAATGTTAGCATTACACACCATCTGTTAGTGTCTGCTAGCCTGATGTGTCATGGTCCTGGACGGCTTCGAGAGTGACACACCCAGAATAAAGTTGCTTATTGGACGAATGTTAAAAATGCAAACAAACTTTTCAGCAACAGCTCAAGAGAATTCACATTGATGTGACTTTTCCTCAGATGGATTACAGGTTAATTCCATTAAACTCAGCGCCACTCGTGAAATCCAAGCACAAACTTTTATTATTTTATTATTTTGCCCCACTAGTATTAAGGATTTAAGAATAAATAAGATGTCTCTATTTTTCATCCATCCAGCAACTTTGTTTTCTGGTGTGTAATGATCATTGTAGCCTCACGGGGCGTAAACTTTTAATCTTAATCTTAATTTAATCTTTAAAACAAGTCCAGAAACACATTTAGAAAACAAAGAAACCCAAACAAGGATTGTGAAACAACTAAAAGACAAAGAAAAGTAAATGTGTAAGTAATCAGTGAACACAAAGATACTTTGTCAGTGATAATCAAAGGTATTGTGTGTCCTGTTGCCAAGGTCAAGGCATCAACACCATATCTTTTTGAATTTAGGTTTATGTCCCTGTGCTGTGTCTTGCAGCCTTCCTGCTGCTGGGCTCCTCTCACATCCTGTGGTTTTCAGCGGGCTTGCTGCTGATGGGCATGGCTCACGCTGTCATCACCGTCAAAGGGACACATCTGGCCAGCCACGGGGCGCTGAGCGAGTCGCAGGCCTGGGGAAAGTTCTGGGCCGTCTTCTTCATCGAGGTGAGATGTTCATATCATTAAACACCTGAGGCAAAGCTTATTTCTGAGTTGGTTATTATTCTCACATGTAGCTCTGTACTGCTGCTGCATCAGATCAATAATTAACGAGTTATATCTCATGTGTTTAATCCGTACAAACAATGAAGTGTAAAAATGAGGAGGGGTTATGTGCCAGACTATTTCTTGGCTCCCCTGGTTGCCTGGCAACAGCACAGTGACGACAAGACTCCAGGAAGTCACTGCCCCATCCAAGAAATAGTCCGGGTTGAGAAATATAGCCCCTCGTAAAACCACAGCAATATATAACGTGTTAATTAATGAGACCTAGAGGTGCTCACAGAGCCAGGCTAGCAGTTTCCCCCTGTTTTCAGTCTTTATGCTAAGCTAACTGGCTATAGCTTCATATTTATTCACTATAAGTGGTATCAATCAATAAAGCGTAGTTCCCTTTAACCCTTTAACCTTTAACTCCCAGCTGTTTCAGTGTTTCAGCTGCTCAGTGACCAGTTGTACAGTAACAGGGCGGCTGTTACAGAGCAGGTGTGGATGTGTGTAACACTGTAAGTCAGGTTATTAAAGCTGTGTGTAATAACCTCAGTGCTAGAATAATCAATTCAGTGGACTTTTGAACCTGTGAATGTGAATGTGGATGTTTACTGAACGCTCAATAAGTAAACAAGGTTTTTTTGCGCAAAGCCTATTATTGGCTGCCTATCAAAGCAAATGGAAAAGAACATATAATAAAACTAGGGTGAAGTCAATCAATACCAATATTAATTTTCCTGCTTGAACATTTTCGTTGATTGTTTCATGTGTTGCGTCAGTGACGGTTTTGTTGTTTGGATGTTCATAAACATGCCCATCTGTCCTTGTGTCCATCCACTCAGATTTGTGGCTCGTTCTCAGAGCGAGCCGGCGTTCAGGGCCACATTAAGATGCATCATGCTCACACTAATGTCATTGGACTCGGGGACTCCAGCGTATGGAAGGTCCCCTTCCTGCCTCGCACTGTCTACCTGTTCATAGCCCCCCTGGCCGTGCCTATCATCACTCCACTTGTTGCACTCGGTAAGAGGCGTCAAAGGACCAAGGAAGGACAGACGGTTCACTCAAATATTTCAACATTAAATGGGATGATCAGCATAAAGTTGAGACAGATTTCTTACCTTCTGATCCTGTTGTCCCTGTGTTACCTCGTCTCTCTCACTTGTGTGAGTTTATTCTTATACATGTGATGGTTTCTGATTCTCTGGTTTTGCAGCTCACCTCAAAGGACACTCTTTGGCTCACGTCGTTAGGACCATCCTGTTGGTAGCGCTGGGCCTGTATTCACAGTACTGGCTTCTGATCCACGTCTCTGGGTTCCTGTCACCACACAGCGCTTTGCTCTGTATGCTTGTATGCAGAGCAATGTTCAGTATGCCGTATATCCATGTCAACATTTTCCAGGTGAGAAATACCTGTATGTTCTTAAACAAGAGTCTACAGCCATGCTAGCAGCTAAATGCTCACAGTAACAATGCTAACATGCTGATGTTTAGCGGGTATAATGTTTAAAACGTTCACCATCTCAGTTTAGTGTGGTAGCATGCTAACATTAGCTAATTAGCACTAAACACAAGGTACAGCTGAGGCTGATGGGAGTCTCTTTAGTACAGATATTTGCTCTTAAACCAAAGTAGAGGAGAAATAAAAAGTTTGACCTGCTGGTGGCGCTAGATGAAAAGTCAGGGGATCACCAAATTCAGTAGGATTCATCCTCAGGGGGACCATGAACGTCTGACCATAAATTCATGGCAATCCATCCAACAGTTATTGAGATATTTCAGTCTGGACCAAAGTGGTGGACTGACAGAGGGCTGCTAGCATGGCTAAAAAGACACCAGGTAAATTAATTTTGCTTTGAGATATTTCATTTTATAGAATATGTTTTTAAACGATCATTGTATTTGAAAACAGGACATAATTTAGAGAGCGATCTCACCACAAGGTCCATTTAGTAGCTGTTCTGGAGCTTGCAATCACATCACATGATCTTCAGCAGCAGCAACTTAAGCCAACATGGACGAGAAGTCCTTAAAGGGGCATTTCCACAACAGCTGGGTAAAATCCATCTGCTGATTAAGATCATGTGATACGTCTGAAAGCTCCAGAACAGCTACTAAATGAGCTACTACTATGCTAATACTAAATTCACTAAATTCAGATTTGGGAAAGACTGCTGGCCATGTCATTTCATGCCACATGATTATGAGAGCACCTCTTGTTACGCAGCCTTCTGAGAAACTCTTGTTCAATGCAGCATTGTGTTCCCATAGATCAGAGCAGTCCGGGAACTAAAGGGATAACAAGGAACAATTCATGCATACATTTTCCCAGATGGAGTCTGAGTCCTGCAGGTCATTGTGCATTGTTCTGATCAAAGTGTGTGAAGATGGATTAGAAAACACAGGTTCTTGATGTGAAGTCAAGGGTCTAACAGGGGAAAATGTTTGTTCTCTGTCGGGGAGGGGGGTGGGGTCAGACTGAAAACCTGTTCTCCCCTGTCTCCTGGTGTTGTTGTTGGCCATTGTCCTATCTGTTTTCCCCTGAACGCAGCGTTCCCCTCTACTTCGGTTTGGTTGACTGCAGTGTCTCGTTTGAAAACATTGTGTGCTAAAACTCTTCTCATTTTGTTTATATGTGACAAACCGCATGTTTAACACATTGACACTGTAAACAGGAGACTTTATATATACTTTTTATTCTTTATTTTGTACTTATGCAAGCGGTCGTGGCAGTTTTCTTGTTGTTTTGGTCCATCAATGCCAAACAAATATTGAAATTCAAGGAAATCCAGTTCGGTTGAGCTGGTTCCCCAGAAACCCAGGGGCCCTGAAAGCCCCGGGTTCACTGTGTGTCAGTTTGTTTGTGGACATTTAAATAGGGGTAAATCTGCACCAATAAACCACAATTTGGCTGAAAGGTTAAGGGCCTTAAGGTGGTGCTTAACCAAACTTGTCCAACACAATTGTGTGTAATCTGCAGCACATTGGCCTCCACATGTTCTCTCCAACCCGCCGACCAAAGAGGATCTACCAGATGACCTACGGGGTCCTGAACCTGCCACGTAACCCCCTGCTGGACTGGATTTTTGGACACTCGCTTATCAACTGCCACGTGGAGCACCATCTCTTCCCCTTCCTGTCTGACAACATGTGTTTAAAGGTAGGAAACAATTCAACCCCAAATCATTATATATTATCAGTTTCCACATTAAGGTTAAAGAGTTGAGAGGTGGGAACAAACAGGAAGCCACTTCATTGTCCACTGCAATCATTACTTTGAACTGACAAAGTAATCATAAGGCATTTTATAATGTGTTGGCATGAAATAATGAAATAGTTGCAGTAATTACCCAGCATTTATGGTATGTATAAAATGTAACTTTACCTACTAATTTGCCTACTAATATTAATGATTTAAACTGGGAATTATGCAAAAACGTTGGTACAAAAAATCTTTTACAGGTAAAAGATGCAAATGCGGTACATCATGGTATAAATGGATCTAAACATACCATATATAACTGACAAAACAAACTCATTTCAAGGACCATTTAGTAACTGTTCTGGAGCTTTGAGAGCTTTCAATCGTATCACATGATCTTCCTCAGCAGATAGATATAATAACGTTTATTTGAGTGACTTGTAGATGTTCAAATTTTGAAATTTTTGAACATCCATCCATTTTAAGGCAAATTCACTGAAGAAGATTGTGTGACATGACTGAAAGCTTCAGAACTGCTAGTAAATAGACCTCCGACTTTATGGGACAGCAGTACTAAATCTCTGGAGTATGCCTTTAAAATATCTAAAATAAACGCAGTACACTCAATATCCATTTAAGACCACAATACTATCTGGAAAGTAAAGGGTAACTCCATAATATGCAGTAAAATGTAATAAATAAAGTCAGTTATTTTAGATTTTGATGTTTTTTAACACAAAGCTTGATGTGGTCCTTTTTGTAGTCCGTGGCGGTGATGTTAACCTGTAGCCAGACCATGTTGTGTGTGTGTGTGTGTGTAAGTAAGTAAGTAAGTAAGTAAGTAAGTAAAGCTTATTTAGTATAACACCTCTCACAAAGCAAGATCACAAAGTGCTTCACAAAAGTGTTAAAAATAAGACCATAAAAAACAGTAAAAAGAAGCAACAGCAGAACTTAAAAACACACAAAAATGACAAACATCATGCAGCACGAGGCGAGACAAAGGCCAGTTTAAATAAATAAGTCTTCAGCTGCTTTTTAAAGGCGTCAACAGGGACCGCAGATCGTACGTTTATATGTCGGAACCACCGCTTCAAAAGCACGATCACCTTTTGTCTTCAGTCGGGCACGAGGAACAACCAGTTAGCCCTGGTCAGAAGACCTAAGTGACCCACTGGTGATGTGAGGATGGAGCAGGTCAGAGATATAAACAGGTGCCTGACCATAAAAACAAGTGTGTTCAGTGGTTCCTAGTTTGTTAGAAGCCACAGACTTGTTATTTTTTATAGCTCGCACCTGTGAAACCAGCCCCGTGTCTCTCTGCAGGTGAAGCCGGTTGTGTCCAAGTATCTGACTGAGAAGCAGCTTCCATACCAGGAGGACAGCTACCTCTCCCGCCTGCAGCTCTTCTTCCACAAATACCAAGAACTGATGGTGTTTGCCCCGCCCATCTCAGAGCTGGTGGGAGTGCAGTGATGAAGAAGCAGTGAAGGAGAAAAACTATTCAGACTAATGACCGCTGCTGCGGCTCCAAATCCCACGCTTCAGTGTTTAAGTGTTACAGCCTCCACAGTCCCGCTTTGAATAGTCTCTAACATACAGAATAGGTTTTTAATCAATAACACATGAACACATTAAAGACGTGTGTTGTTTACTCTAATATTAGGAGCTAAATGAACACGACATGATGGATTAACTGAATGAATATCCTGCACTTTTAGAGGTCATTTAATTAAAAGCACAAAGAAAAGCGCTCAACCAAAAGCTGACTTGACTGGGTTTAATGGGTGCTGCATTAAAAAAAAGTCACAGTGGGAGATTAATCACAGCTTTTTCACCTGGATCAATTTTTACGAGATTTGAAGAACTTGTTGATTCCCACTGCAGCAGCAAAAAAATAAGGATTCATGAAGGTAAAAGTTACAGAAACTAAACTAAACCGTAGAACCAATAGAAAAATTATGCAGTAACTAAATGTGCTATAAATTACTGTAAATTTACAGCATCTTATGGGCTTGAATACGTTTTTTTTTTGGTGTAAGTTAAATTTATTGGCATTTTTCAGAATGCACTTTTACAGAGCTAAAAATCAAATCAATCAAACTATTTTTTTTTTTCGTGGTCATGATGAATAGTAACATAACATTTAACTTTTAAAGGAATAGTTCAGACGTTTTTTTCAGACTTGTTTCTCCCTGTTTGTGGTCCTTACGTTAAGCTAGGCTAATCACCCCCTTCATATTTACCACACAGACAGACAGACAGACAGACAGTCAGACAGACAGACGTGTATTTCCCAAAATGTGGAACTATTCCTTTAACAGTTTCTGTTTTTGGATGTAGAGAGCTGTTTACTGAACAAAACTAGGTAACTGGTAACTAACGCTGCAGTTGGTTAACTGATAATCACACTGATCGTGCTTTGTGAGACAGGCCCCTGTTTCCATAGTGACAGATGGTTGTGCTGCTGTTGTCAATACAGATGTTTAATTTGTTGTGTCCTCATCTCAAAGGCACATCCTTCACTGCACTGTAGTTACAGTATAAGAACATAGAGGTTTTGGTGGAAATGATGTATTCCCTTGTGGAGAAGTGAACAAATAAAATGATGATTCAGCGAACAGTTGTCTTTTGTTGATTTAATTAAGCAAAAGAATAAAGAGCAAACAGAGTCGATGTATTTCAGCTGAAAGGACAGAGATCATACACAGGGCTGCGTATGATGAGTCTGACCTCGAAGTGTCATATTTAATCTGTTGGACCTTGGCGTAAATCATCTCTGCCGTACGCTAACAAGTTTCATATCCAAGCATCAGTACACAGGGCAGACTGTTCTCCTATTGCCCCTCGTAGTAATGTACGCTGTTCTCAGAAATCAAATCTACCCAGAACACCGGTGTACTTTACGTCAGATAAAAACTGTCACACAGGAAGATGGCAAAATACTCTTTCAAGGACAAGATATTACATAATGTGAAATGTTGCCCTTACAGAGGTGTCTCAGTGTGTGTGGGTTTTTTTTCTGATAATACATTTTAACATTTAATTTTCATGAACTGTTTTATTGACACATTGTCTGATATTCCAGTATCCAAATGTCTGTGCTGCCTATATTAGGTTGTTCCTTATGTGACATTCCTGATTAAATAAATGATTGAACTTAAACTTTTGAACTTTTGTCAAAAGTGATGCACAAATGAGATATTTGCACATCTACACGGCCCAACATAAGCGTTAGTTTAGAGTTGTGTTTCTGGACACATGTATAATATTCACTGTCTTTTCAGCTCTGCTTTGTGTCTGTAGGGCAGCCTCAAGGTGTGAATGTGTGTGTGAACTGTGAAACTTACCTTAATAAATTACGTGTTTGTGTCCACCTGATGAATGAAAGTCCAATATTTACTCACCTTTTAGCTCTGGTTTGGTCTCCACCAACTCCTGAGAAACATATCCGGCTCTTTAGCTGCTAAATGCTCCGCTATGTTCGCCAGCTAGCTAGCTGCTAACTGAGTCTGTCTGCTGTTTCCTGCTGAGCAGGTAGTGCAAACAAAACAAAACATTAAAGCTGCAGATCATAAAACCAAAACAACGAGCAAAAAGACGCTAAAAAAGCTCCGTAGAGCTGAGGAGGAACTGCAGAGTCGGGTGATAATCCTCTGTGGGTTTGTCATTGCGAGCGACTCCTTTCACATTACAGCTCGTCAGTTATCCGTTAAATATTGATTAGTGCAGCTTTAATTTTAGAGGTCTCATGAGCTATTTTTAGTTGGTTCAGAGCCCAGCACAAAGCGTCTGAGACATGACTGTCATGACATGACTATCTACCATTGGTTAATGATGTACAATATGTTTTCTAAAATAATATGTAAAATTTAGAATAGGGTTATTTTTTGCAGGTGCTGCTTTCTAGACACATTTATTGTTATTTTGGCGTCCCTCAGGGGTGCAAATAAGAATAAAGTCAACATTAATTTTCTTGCAGTCTCTGTCCGTACATCCTTTTGTTCTGCACTATGTTTGTTCTGTCTTTGATGTATCTCCTCTCCCAAGTGAATCTATCATTTCACCACTTTTTAAATGACAATGATTAGAAGCTGCTTGTTGTTAATTTAATGTGTGAAATGCTTTTTATTAAAGACTTCACACAACGTTTGCAGGATAAAATCACAGAGAAATGGGGCAGACAGAGGTCACATCCATGTCTCTGATTGGCTGAACACACGTGATTAATCACATGAACACCACGTGAGAGCTGCTCTAAATGTTCCTCTTACGCTTCACTGTGAGCAGGAGTGACTTCCTTATTCTCCACTTCAGCAAAGAACTGTTTTACTCACACTTTAGAGTAATTCTCTGGTAACATCAGGCTCCGGTCACTTGGTGGCAGTATCCGCCCTGATTTTGCTTTGTGATCTTGCTGATTCACTCAATGTGTTTGCATTTTCACTGGAGTATCAGAAATGCCGTCACATGACAGAAGGCTGCGGCAAAGGTGTCCTCAGTTTTATCACAGTAGTTTGATCACACTGTAACAGATGCAGCAGAGCAACAATGCAGTCAATGAGTCCGTCAGTGGGGTAAGATAAAACACCTCTAAAGAACAAAAGAGGTAAGTTTCAGTCAGTGTCTGAACACAATGCATGAGGGAGCAACTTTACACGTCTCTGCTCTGTTCCTGGTTGCAGTGATGGGCTCCACCCTGTGGTTTCATTTTCCCTCAGGGAAGGGAAGGGCAGTGATTGTACGTGGGGGTATATCACCCGCCTGGTTGCTGAAGGGGCGGACTGAAATTAGACTGAAACTATGGGCCTGGACTGATATCCTCTAGGTGTGGCTTCCCAGGATTTACTACCAGCTGACAAAAAGTGGCTGAGCCAGTTCTTCTCAGAGAGCATAAGAGAGTGGAAGTGAAGCCAGACAGGCAGAGAGAGGAACTGAAGACATGGCAGATACAGCAGCTGAAGATAAAACAGCTCCCATCCCCAGACAGCAGCTGTGTGGTGTCTGCTCAGGTGCACTGAGCGGAGACAAGCCGGCAGCCTGCGGTCACTCCGTCTGTGGGTCCTGTCTCGGGGACAAAAGTAAAGGATGTCCCAGGTGTCCTCAGAGCCTCGACAAGCCTGAACCTGCCAGTCCCAAACTGAACAGAACAGAGGCTGAAGCTCCTGTGATCAAGAGCAAAGAGGAGCAAAGTCAGGACTCCAACACGGGAGAGGAGATCAAAATCCAAAAGGATCTGAAGGAGTCTGATGAGCCCGAGAAGGAGAAGAAAGAGGCAGAACCACAGACAGATGAAGGGGTGAAAAATGGAGCAAAAGAGGAGGTAAAAGAAGAGGAGGTGAAGAAGGAACCTTTAGGCCCAGACGATGTGGTGTGTGACTCGTGTATCGAGAGCCCCTGCAGGGCCCTCAAGTCCTGCCTCACCTGCCTGGTGTCCTACTGCGAGGCCCACCTCCGGCCTCACCTGGAGAAACCAAAGTTCCAGAACCACCGGCTGGTGGAACCACTCAGGGACATCGAGAGGCGGACCTGCGAGAGCCACAAGTGGCCCCTGGAGCTTTTCTGCTGCGCTGACGCGTGCTGCGTCTGTCAGGACTGCGTGACGGAGGACCACAGGGGCCACAACGCCGTACCTGTGTTCGAGGCTCGTAGGCAAATAGAGGCGAGTGATACTTTTCTCATATTCTGTATTATTTTACTTTCATTAGAACTCCTCAAAACGGCATGTTCATAAATATATTAAGTTCACCTTTGATCTACTATACAACTCTCCTTCTGGAACAAATAGTTGGTTATGTGGTTAAAAAAAGAATATTCAATAACAATTTTGATAATAAATTAATGTTGTAGCTCAGTGTGGAAACAAGCTGTGAGCAGCTGAACCAAAGAGAGATTTTCTTCACCGATTTGTCATCTTTGAAGGATTTTTAGAGGCCTGGAGAGGTCAAAGTATTATACATTTAATTATCTGGTTGGGAACCGTTAGTCTAAATCAATTACCAAACCAAAGGTCAAACATTCACTGGTTCCAGATTATGAGGATTTGCTGCTTTTCTCTGTTTTATGTCACTATAAATTTAATATCTTTGGGGTTTTTTGACTGTTGGATGGACAAAACCATCAATTTCAAGATGTCACTCACAAAATGTTTGGCATTTTATAAACTAAATGATTAATTATATATTAATTATAATAATCTTTAGTTAGTTGCAGCAGTATTTGAGTCCAAAACATTCTCAAATTACATCAAGTCTCCTGTGTGGTTTTCTTATCTGATATCCAGCCTCACTGTGTTTTCTTTTATTTATTTTTCAGTCTGTGGCAAAGGTAGAGTCAGCCACAGCTTGAGCAGAAACACGAGGACTAAATAATTCTTATTGAGTAATAAAATCAAACAAAAATAGTTTTCAATGTCAAAAGAACAAAATATGGCAACACAAGCTCCAGGAAGCTCCAAAATAATCCTTAAATCGTATCCACACAGAGATATATATACTTAGTAATGTGGAACTGATCAGCTTTTATGGATGTAACCTTCAGCACCGGTGGCGAGGGGATGAACTGTATCTTCAAAATGCATCACAGTTGTTCTCACATGTCCTTCAGTGCAGCTTTAAATCCAATTAGGACAGTAATTCTGACTTAATATCCACTGTAAAGCTCATGGGCTCGCTCTGCGCGATTAACAAGATAGTTTGGCTTCTCCAGCAGTGTGGAAACTCTACACTCAGATCTATTTAGCCCCTCTGACGCAGAGAAAGCTCAAGCTTCAGCTTGTCCCTTGTCTCTCTTTATGAGAGTCCGTGACCCTCAGGTTCAAGCGCTCCGCTCCAGATTCCCGCAGAGATCTGGAGCTTTGAGCTTACACCTGTTATTTGCAGAGTGTGTTGTTACAAAACCTCAAACTGCTTCATTAGAGCTGTAAAGCAAACACAGTGGGGAGGCCCGTGGTGTCAGTAAAGCTGTTTGAGAATGTGGGTAAAAATACCACAAATGCTACTCACACACTTTGAGTTCATGACCACAGCTGCATTTACTGACCTGCATAACTGGAAATAGTAATACTGAAGTTTTAATGAGAATAGATTCTGCTGAAGAGGAAACCAGCTTATTTCCACAGGACAGACACCAACAGAAGACAATAGAGTGAAATAACTTCCTGTTCAGAGTTCATGTTCCACATTTTCACACAAGAAATCCTCCTTTCAGAGAACTTATTACATAACTCACACCTCTGTTTAGCTTAATCCTACTGTCCACTGCCGCTTTGGTCTCACCTGGCCTCCCCTCACCTGTTTCTCTAAAAGATAATTACCCAGCAAACTCAGAAGCTCATTTAACAACACTTACCTCTGTCCTAAAGACTCTTCTAACCATCTGGATAAAACAATCTTCCTTTCGCCGCACGTTAAAAACATTTTTAACCTGCTAATCAAGTTGCGACTGTATTTCATATCCAGGTAGCTGAAAATGACACATGTACTTTCTCTTTTCTTACAACACAAGAAAAAATGTTAACACATTATTTTGTATGAAAATATAAAACAATAGAAAGTAACAAGACAAATATAACAGGTAATACAGTTTTTATTTATTTTGGTTCACGTTGTACAAATTGAGCAAGGACATGTGTCATTTCCGGCAACTTGGTTAAAAATCCTTTTTTATCATTCAGACTGAATATTTTGTTCATCCAGATGGTTCGAAGAGTCTTTGAGGATTCTGGAAATACCTTCAGGACAGTGCTGAGGGTTTTTAAACAACCTTCTGGGTTTTTCAAACATTGCTGGGTTTTTTATCTTTTAGCGCTGTGACTATAATGCTAATGCTAATACACGACTACACAAACTGTGGCTAGCATAACTCTCTGTGACAAATTCCCTCTGGACAGAAAAGATGAGTAGCTGTAACGTTATAAAATGTGACAGATATTTGTCACAGTGCCAAACTATGCTACCTGTTTAGCATTCTAGTATTTTCTGGTGACGTTAGCTTGCTATGTGTCAGCACCAGCGCGTGTCACTGCAAATGAATCAGAGCATGAACTGGTGGATAAATTAACAAAACAAATGTCACTGACGCAGAACAATGTCAAAGCCAAGTGTGTAATCTGTTGAGGCAGATATAGATTATATAAAGACATGCTAACCTGGCTTTGACTCGTGCGTCTTCAATATGAATCCGCTGGTCTTCTGTTGGCGCAAGTAAAACGCTCGATGTTGATATAATTCAAGATGTAAAACATTCCTGTAAATCCTATCACTTGTATCTTCCTATTTAAAGTCTGTTACAATAGAATATTACTTCTGCCTTCTAAGTTTATTGGAAGATTTATCCATTCATTTAAGTCAGCTTTTGTACTATCGAGTGGTGAAAAAAACATTAGAAAAACTATTTAAAATGATCTTTATGTATCGGTTATTTATTGTCTCTTATTAGGCTACAAATCCTAAGTATTTAATATTGGTTGTCCACTTAAATTACTGTTCTGTTTCATGTGTTTTGAAGTCATTATTCCTGTTTTTTCTATATTAGTAATAATAACCTTTATTTGTATAGCACTTTTGTGTTACAAAAAACAACTCCACAAACATTAATATGGCAAAAATGATTGGTACAATACACGGTAGAAGTTAAAAGTGACATAAAGGGCAAATTAATGAAGAAATGCAAGTTTATAAAAACAAGTTTTAAGTAGGCAGGAAGTCGAATTTCAGCAGGAATACTGTTCCAGAGTTTGGGGGCCCTGACAGCAAGTGCAGGTAACGTGAGACAATGAAACATTCGGGGAAAATTTTAGTAAAGTCGGTATTGATTTTTGGTTAAATACATCAAAACATCAACTGTTGATATTGATTTTTACCTGCAATAACATGTTCCTGTCACCACTGCAACAGCATTTCTGTTGTTGTGGGCATTTGTATGTGCATGACACAATAAAGTCTTTCTACAATAACTTTACAAATGTCAGGTTGATAAATGTTTTAACGTACACTTGACGTCCTGTCGCACTGTCTCAAAGTGAAATGTAGTGTTCCCCTCAGCAGCTTCAGCTCCGGAGTGGCCTGGACCTGCCCAAGGAATTCAGACTTGAATCTTTAAAAAAGCACATGCTTCGGAAAAAACACAAATGTCAGAGTGTAGAATAGGATGTCTGACGCCCCCACACACGCTAGGAAACAGCACTGTTTTCCTGAAGAAACAGCCTAAATGTTTACAACTTTACATCTGCCAAATAAATTCACTCTGCGTCTGTTAGGATCTGACATATTTTCAGCATGACAGCATGGTTGTGGTTTCTGCGAGGAGACTTGCTGAATTCTGTTCTGGTCTCGTGTTCACAGAGGGAACTCAGTGAGAAGCAGACTGAAATGGTGAAGACGATGACGGCAGCAGAGAACGCCATCAACAAACTTCAGCTCAACACAGTTTCTATTGCGGTAAATACACCGTATGACTCATCTGAAATGAGCTCACTTTGTACGTCACATGAATGTCACAATGCTCAATTAAATATCCATTGGACAGCGGCTATTTTTGGCTTGAGAACCCATGAGCCTGTAAGCCTTGAGGTAAAGGCGCCACCCAAACCGAACAGGTTTCCCTGAGGTGTGGGAGGGGACATCCATGTATTTATGTGGCTAAGAGCAGTGGTGACGTATTCCCTCAATGAGCTTGCAGTTATGTGGCCCGATGCATTCCCTACCTGTTACCTGTCGGAGCCTTTGATGCATCACTTCCTCTTCCACTTCCTCTCTCAGAATGTAAAGAATGCTCACTGCGTTCAATGTGATCTGAAACTAAAAGCACTATCCCACAGCATTCGGTGACCGAGGTTCGAGTGGTGATCGAGAGCCAGTTCGAGGAGCTGCAGGCGTTGGTGGAGAAGGCGAAGCGGGAGGTGACGGAGATCCTGGAGGGCGAGGAGAAGCAGGCGCTGAAACAGGCCAAGGGCATCCAGGTTCACCTGGAGCAGAAGTGCACGGAGCTGAAGAAGACACAGGCGCAGGTGGAGAAGCTCTCGAGAAACAAAAACGATGTGGATTTCTTACAGGTAACACCACCAGGATCAAGTCCAAGTTTGTTTCTCAAGGACAAAGTCATGTCTCAAGGCTGCAACACTCCTCGTGTTCTTATCCTTCACTGTGTTTGTTCTGTAGGAGTATTCAGCGTGGAAGAAAGAAGCCACTGATATTTCTCTGCCTGGGGTCTACATCGGCCTGACGGACTCTCTGAAATCCTTCAGCCGTGTGATCGTTGACTCCACGCAGGAGCTGTGTGCCATGCTTGTGTCTTCATACATAGAGAAAGTTAAAGAGACATGCAAGAATGGTAAGAAAAAATTTGCACAAATGTACAGATGGTTATCTGTCGGGGCATGCTCACACGTGAGGAATGCTCAGCCTGTAGGTATGCAGTGGTGTACCTGAATATGCCTACAAACCACCTGTGGGCTTCATGACTCACCTCTTCTGTGCGTCGCCTACAGAAGCTGAAAGACAGAAAATTCTTGTTTTCCCTGTGATGCATTTGAAGACAAATTTTATGCAAATAAATCTAAATTGTGATGTGTTAACGGGGACTGAAATATATTTTCTTCCATTGCAGACAATATGGGGATAAAGACAACAGTCCATGAAATTATTGCAGCAAAGCAGAACATGTCTATGCCAGATCCAGTGACACGTGCCGACTTCCTCAAGTGTAAGTGTTTTCTATATTTGAATATGAATATGGGCCATTGGGCTGAGATGCTGCAGTCACGGTTGTAGTCATGATTTTAGAAATGCTGAATCCCACATCAGCAGAAAACTGTGAAGATCACAGCATTTTAATGCATTCTGAGAGCAAAGATAATGCGTCAAGACAGTTGTTTCTAGGTCCAGTCCTCAAGCCCGTTCAACTACTTAGCTGGGCCTACTAAACAGGCACAGATAAATCAGGTGTGCAACTTCCTGAATAATGAGGACCATGTATCCATCTATCCATTTTCTGTTAATGTTTATCCTGTTCAAACACGCAGTGGGCTGAAGCCTTTCCCAGCATGCATTGCGTCTGGAAAAAACAAATAAAGCTGTGACTGCTATAAAAAAGCAAAAACAATATGGAGGATATGACCTTGGTGACCGCCGTGGTATTTGCAGTCCTGACTGTATAACTTACTTATATAACACTTACAACATAAGTAAACTAACGTTTTCACAACCGTCTCCCAGATGCCGCCCACGTGAGTTTCGACGCTGACACGGCTCACAAGTTCCTGCGCCTGACAGAAGAAAACAGGAAGGTGACTAACACCACACCCTGGCAGCATCCTTATCCTGATGTACCTGAGCGCTTTGAGAACTGGCGCCAAGTTCTGGCAACAGAGAGCTTCTACCTGGGGCGGCACTACTTTGAGGCAGACATCAGCGGCGAGGGCGCACACGTCGGCCTGACCTACAAGAGCATCGACCGCAAGGGCAACGAGAGCAACAGCTGCATCACAGGAAACAACTTCTCCTGGTGTCTTCAGTGGAACGGCCGCACCTTCTCCGCCTGGCACAGCGACGTGGAAACCCCTCTTAATGTGGAGAAGTTCACCCGTATCGGGGTTTATGTGGACTACACGCGAGGCCTCCTGGCCTTCTACGGCGTGAATGACACCATGATGCTCATCCACGAGTACAAGGCAGAGTTCCTGGAGCCTCTTTACCCGGCTTTCTGGTTGTCCAAGAAGGAGAATATCGTGGCCTTGGTGGCACCAGGGGAGCCATTACGGCTCAAAAGCCCCTCTCCTCCCACCTCACCTGCAAACGGAGCTGTTGTTTCAAACATTTCAGTATAGCAATGATCAGAAGTCAGTTTTTCCGGGATCATTTAAGTGACAATTTAACAATATGAGACTACTGTTGTATAAACTGTTTGTCTCCCAACAATAGATTTATTATCTGAAACTTTAAGGAAAAAATATGGAATGTCTTGCCTTATTAAATGTGTTTACAGCAGCCTGTGTTTTGTAAAACTGATTTTATTTCATGTGTATTTGGGCTCCGGTCATATTTACACTCCTGTGTACGTTTGGGGACTACTGTTACTTTTCATCACACTGTGAATTCAGAAGTGTCCTATGTTTTCTGTATGCAAATAAAAATTTGTATCTTAATTTGCAAAAAAAACGTCTGTTCTTGTTCCCAGTTTAAGTTTTCCCACCACAGGCTCACTTACATCATTTATGGGATCATTTGCACTTCTGTTATTACGGATTTCTTTGGAAATTATCTTATGGATAAGAAGTAATTTTGGCTGTTGTACGATACTGTGAGCATCAGAAAGTCGTAGAGTCGTGGCTGAAATAATCAAATAAATCCTGAGCAGAGTCTACCCTATCAGTAAAATGTCACTATTGATATAAAAGATGTATTCATAGCATGTGATTTCCCGGTGTGTACACCAGAAAGAAACAAAAAAGAAACGTACCAAAAAACATACAGTAATATTAAGTAGTGTAACAGTAAACTGATGGTAAGATTCTAGTTTTGCCTATTTAAGTGCACTGGGTGGTAATAAAGTATAGTCTCACACATAATGATGTGCTGTGTGAACAATTTATTGTGGAATTTATCCCTCTCATTTTCTTTCTTCATGCTTTAAGCTGTTCGTCCTGTTCTCTAATGGAGTCCATGCATCACATCTTGGAGTAATTAATCACAACACGTGTTTCCAAGATCTAAAGAAACATTAAATATTATGAATGTATTATTGTGCGAGAAGGTAGGACATCAATAAACCTGCAGAATTATAAATATCAATGTGATACAATACAAAAATATAAATATATAAGTTCTGAGAGGTATTATATAGTAGGTATACAATGTAAGAACTCCAACTAAACTTATTATTCAATCACTAAAATAAAAACGTAACACTGCAATGACGTGGCACGTTTTGGTCACCTGACCACCGTGTACAGTGACGTGTATTCCAACTGGGCATGTAACCAGGAAGAGCCTGCTAAAATTTCAACATGCTAGCAGCAGTAAGTGGCAAGTTTTAATGTTTTTCTTTTATCTGCTGCGTAGAATATATCAAACAGCTAGCGTGGCGTCAGCTAATAGAGCTAAAGACGACTGAAAAGTTAGTTCGTCAACACAAAATATGTCCCAGCTGAGGTGAACATCTGTCGCGCTAATGTTGCTAAGTAGTAAGCTAGCACGCTAGGCTTAGTAGCTATTTACCTTTCTACACAGCAAACGTTAACTTAGATTTATCGTAACGTTTCCACAACAACACGGCGGTACAGCTTACACAATACTGTTTATTTTCGGCTTTTATATGTGGATTCAAACATACGCCACTAGCCAGCTAACGTTAACTAGCAGCTGTAGTGTTTCAGTGTAAGCTAGCGTTAACTAAAGTTAGCTACGTTGCCTCTGTGTCCCATCATTATTTGTTAAACAAAAATATTAACTCGCAAATTAATTCAACGGCAACACTCCTGCCGAGAAACCCGACGTCTCCTTGTTATATGTATATTAGGCATGTTTACTTTAAGCAAGCATATGTCTTAAAATGACTTGGCATTGAACAATTAGCAGCCTAAAAGTTATATCCATAGACCTTATGTTTATATTTATATACAGTCTGGTTATATCTGATTAAAGCTGTGCCGTTAGCAATAAAATTTGAAGTCGTATATTACTTTCATAAACATTTTATTTTACTGCATATAAAAGATCTCAAACAAAATACTGGTAGTAAAGTAACGTTGTAGTTTTAATTAGTACACGCATTCTTGATTTAACATGCTGTCATCGGTCAAGTGCATATGACCCGTGATTAATTTAGTCCGCATGTAAACAAAGATGAGGCTTTAGTTGAGATGATGTTGTGTACTGAGTACTTTAGCCTCTTCCTTATTGATCCCTCAGGATACCAATGATGAAGACGTGTCTCTGTTTGATGCAGAGGAGGATGCAGGGAAAAGGTCAAAGAAGACGAATATTAAGTAAGTTAACAGATAACTGTCTCTCAGTACTTGCTGAGCATTTAAACTACAGTGGACTGACCGCACAGTAGAGCTGCAACTATTTGGATAATTGATTAGCTGTTCTAGACGTTTTTCGAGCAACATGCCAAATTTTTGTTTGTTCCAGCTTCTCAAATGTGAGAATCTGATATTTGTCTGCGTCATATATATATAATAGCAAACTGAATACATTTGGGTTTTGGACTGTTGGTTGGACAAAACATGCTATTTGAATACATCACCTTGAGCTGTGGAGAATTATTATGGCCATTTTCCACTAGTTTCTGACTTTTTTCTTTTTTTATACCAATCGATTAATCAAGAAAATAATCAGCATTAGTTGCATCCCTGCAGTACAGTATTAATTATTCTACCATGTACATGAAACATGCTCAACATTGCATTAAACATGTTTCCATCTGTTCCATCACATCTGTTACCAGGCATCCAGTGGCCTCCTTCTTCCACCTCTTCTTCAGAGTTACTGCCATCGTCGTGTACCTGCTCTGTGAGATTTTCAGTAGAAGTTTCATCGCCTGCATGGTTACAATAATCCTTCTGCTCTCATGCGACTTCTGGGCAGTAAAGGTGTGTCTTTTACTTCTTTTACAAGCTGCATTTTCTCTAGTCAACAACAGGATTTCTGGTTGCCATGCTGATGTTAATTAAAGGCCAAAAATATAATGTGTATTTACAGAACATCACTGGGAGATTGATGGTTGGTCTAAGGTGGTGGAACCAGGTGGATGATGACGGACACAGCCACTGGGTGTTTGAGTCTAGGAAGGTGAGATGCTCCTTAGCTTGTTCCATGTTGCTCTGTGTGCTTTGGTGTTCCCTACATGTGGGTCTTTAACCTCACATTATAGTGACCTCTTGTACTGTATAGGGTTGGTAAATACATTTGTTTACTGTCAGCAGGCCTTGTAGTATTTACAGATGTCCCAACTGAGAATATCCTGTTTTCTTCAGGGCACTGGGAAGCAACAAGCCTCGGATTCGGAGTCCCGAATCTTCTGGCTCGGACTGATTGTTTGTCCGGTCCTCTGGGTCATCTTTGCTTTCAGCACCCTTTTTTCCTTCAAGATTAAATGGGTGGTAAGTCCTCAACTTTAAAGGATAAAACTGGTGTTATTTTGTAATTTTCTTATTGTCAACAAATCCCATAAAAAGACCAAAACCATCATTGTGTTCCATTGTATTCCTACGGAAGACATAAATCTTTAAAAACAGGTCAAAAATTATGTTGTTTCAGCTTTAAAAAGTAATGTATCAAATGTTATTCAAACAGGAGGAAATAGTGCTTTTATTGGGGACTATTTTCAGCGGCAGATTAATCCACATTTGATGCTCTAGTGAGTATTTAGGGCAGCTGGACGCTGTGTGTGTGGGATTGAGTCCAAATAGACTACAGTGTGTGTGTTCATGGTGATGAAGGAACAACAGTGTGGCTCACTGTTTTTAATAGTTTTTGGACAAACATGGAGCTCTGTGGCTCAGGGGAAGAAGATATATCAGGCTTTGGATGCACCCAGATGGGATTTATTGATAATAAAAGAAATATAGAATATCACCACCCTTATCCTTTAACAATGTTCTATTGTTGTCAAATCATAAAAGTCCGTCACACTCAAACTCTGACTCTCGTCCTCCTCTCAGCCTGTAGTGATCATGGGTGTGGTGTTGCAAGGGGCTAACCTCTATGGTTATGTGCGGTGTAAAGTGGGAGGCAAGACCAGCCTAAAGAATATGGCGACGAATTATTTTGGACGACAGTTCCTCAAACAGGTGACTTGAATTTAGAGTAAAACGCAATGAATAGTCGCTTTATTTGTTGTTTCACAAATTCTCATGTGTGTCATGTTTTTCACCCGCAGGCGCTGTCGAAAGAAGAGGAATCGTAGAGTCCACTCTGCGATGTTCACATGTTTGCATTATTCTTAATGCTGTTATATATATATATATTCTTTTAGCAAGTGGATACATAGAAAGAAAGCTTTTTGCAACATGAACTAAAACTAACAGTTAAATTTTCTTTTTTTTATATGTTATGTGTGACTCAATCAGTCCCAATAGAGAGAGTTCACTTTGTTTTCTGAGGTCTGGGAGCAGTTTTCAGTAACTGAAGCTCAGCAATAAACCCTCACAGACTTCAACTGATACTGAAGCGTAAATGCATGAGTGAAAAAAGGGTGCAAGGGCTTGAAATCTTAATCTGACTGTAGTTTGAGGTGTATGTAGCCTTACAGCTCCCTGAGGTATTTTATTTAGTTTATCTCATTTAGTTTGTGTCCTAACTTTAATCTTTATGAAAAAGAAATAGTTTGTGAGAAGTATTTTACAAACATTTTTGTTTGTATAATAGACAAGGTTGTAAAGTAAGAGTGTAAAGTATTCCAGAAGATTTGTAAATATGTATGTAAAGAAACTATGTGGAACATCTTCTTTTGTGCTAATACATTTGTAACATTTTTCCGAACAGTGTGGTAGTTTTTATTTATGCACTTAGTTGTTATTCACTGTACAACTTGTAAAAAAAGTATGAGTTAAATCTGATTCGTTGTTGGTTTGAGGACAAATCAGGGATTTTTACTATGGAGACCCAACGTGTCTGAATTTAAAATAAATAAGACATTTTAACAACATGTATAATGTGACCATGAACTGAGATTTTGTTGCAGGTTGTTTTTGTTTCATTCCAGCAGTTTTTATGTCACATTATTTTCCCATATGACTGTTTTATTTCACAATTCCTTTGAAAATCACAAAATATGTCTTTCAATCAAGACATTGGTCTGATTGAGCCCAAAAAACATGTCATAATATTGAGATGACTTTAAACATTTTATCGGATTATTTCACTATTTGTATTTTATCAGTATATTCTCATGATGTACTCATGTTTTTAATGTTATTTTAATGTAATATTGAACACTTTGGGTCTGTATGTGTTGATCCTGCAGTAGACTGCAGCGACTCCCAGCGGTTTGTTTGGGTTACTGCATGTACCGTGCTACCGGTTGTCCTTGTCTACTCGGTATGAAATCAGTATTTTACACAAATCAACAAGTATTAGCGTCACCATGATTATGCAGATTAATTAATTATTAGTATAAAAACGAGATTATTTTATTAGCAACAACAAACATGGCGTGCATTTTGTATACAGGATCACCTGCCGGACACGGAAGAGAAGCCTCGCCTTCATTAATGGTGTCAAGTTCACATACGCACCGGAACTTGGGAGATTTGGGAGACTTTCAAAATAAAGCAGACTCATTTTGCACGCGGGAAAATGTCTTTATTACGCGTTTTACTTGGAGGTAAATTTGGAGATTAGCGTAACCCATCGAAGCACACATGACGTATATTTACAAAACACGTTAAAATCTTGAATCTGTTGGTAAGTAGTAAAAGAGGGAACTACACATCTGTCTTTGGAGGACATGGATCAATAAGCCCGAAAATCAGTTGAAATTTGACATTTCAGTATTACATACGTTGATAAAGAAACTTCTTGAAGGAAGAGGCCAGCTGGTGAATTGTTAATTCTGACTTTCTGGCAGTTATTTTCAGTTTGGTTGCTTATAACGAACAGTCGTAGCTCACAATCCGACAGCAGGGTGTTTTGCTTTGAAACTCTAACCGGAAAACTGTCTTGTAACCGTTAACCTGCCTAGCTTGACGTCGTAGCTTTTTGCTAGCCACAACAGTAGCTTTTGGTCGTCGTTGTTGTCATTTTTATGATCTAAATCGGTCTGTTAATCTGTTATAATTCGCTGGTGACCGTCCTTTGATGGGAGTTACTTCCAGGATGATTCCTACCGAGGATGCGTCCGCCAGGAAGCGGGAGATAGAGGAGAAACTGAAGCAGGTCTTTTAGCCTTTTAGTGAAATATTGTCATCAAACTAGCTAAACGTGCTGTTTAAGTTGTTATTTATTGACTAGTAAAATGTCACTTTCCACTGGCAGCATGTGAGAAGTGAGTCATTGCTTTACTGTGTGGTGTTACAGGAGCAAGAGACGCTGTCATTCATCAGAGAAAACCTGGAGAAGAGTGATCAGCTGACCAAGGGCATGGTATGATGAACACACACACACACACACCCCTAATCGTACCTTTACTCAAAAATACAACACCTTGGTGAGAAACAATTGAGTCCAGTCTCAAGTATAGTAGGTATTTATCTAAACCTGGTATTTACGAATCGCCTTTTTTCTGTTTTCACAAATAGATTATTGGTTTCACTACTCTGAAACTGGGTTTTAAATGGTCTCTGTAGTCAATTTGTCAATCTAGTCCAGGTTTGATTAGTCTAAGTACAATATTTTATTTTAGCTAGACCTGGTTTAATATGGTTTGGGTAGAAAAAAGGGGTGAAATTTGTTCTGTTTTCAAAACTCAAAACTGGGTTTTAAACCATCTCTGGAGTCCCCATGTTAATCTAGTCCAGGTTTGACAAGTCTAAGTACAATATTTTTTTATCTAGCTAGTGTTTCATTTCTGAACACGACCCAGGTTGCCAGACCTCACCCCAGAATACAGACAGGATACTGGGAATGTTTGCATTCCCATTTAAACAGCATGTCATCTTCTTAATATGTGTTGAGACAACAGAGATGAGGACAGACGCAGGGGTTTGTCTTTATTCTTTTCTCTTGTGAAAGCCTTCTGAGACGAGCGGATGCGTTATCGCAGCAGATTAACGCCCATGTCCATTTTTTGACCTGAGCTGATCATTCTTATTCTCGTCCTTTTTAAAGGTCTCCATCCTGTCTTCGTTCGAGAGTCGCCTAATGCAGCTGGAGAACTCCATCATCCCAGTCCACAAGCAGACAGAGAATCTGCAGCGTCTCCAGGAGAACGTGGACAAGACTCTGTCCTGCATGGACCACGTGATCAGCTACTACCACGTGGCCAAAGATACCGACAGGATTATCAGAGAGGGGTGAGACTTTGACCTGATGGATTTTGAATCGATGTAGAAAACAATGGATGTGTCATGATTTTGGATTTTTCTGTTTCAGGCCGACAGGCAGACTGGATGAGTATCTTGCCTGTATTGCAAAGATTCAGAAAGCTGTGGAATACTTTCAAGATAACAACCCTGACAGCCCCGAACTCAACACAGTGGTACAGTGTTCACCTTTATCTTTATATTTACGTGCTCTCTTAAAGGAATGGCTCGAATAGCTCGACTTGCCGAGAGTTAGATGATACGATCGATACCACTCCACTGTGACTGGCCAGGAAATAGTCTGGCACATAATCCCCCTATAACACTTTACACTTCGGTTTTTGTACAGATTAAACAAACAAGATTGAATTCAATTCAGTTTTATTTATATAGCGTTACAAGATGTAACGTGTTACTGAGTGAGCTTTAGAGGTGTTGTTAGGTGGATTTTGTTACCTTTGGACAGAGCCAGGCTAGCTGTTTCCCCTGTTTCCAGTCTTTATGCTAAGCTAGGCTAACCGGCTGCTGCCTCCATCTTCATATTTAACGGACAGACATGAGAGTGGTATCAATCTTTTCATCTTGCTCTTGGCAAGAAAGAGAATAAGCATTATTCTCAACTATTCCTTTAAGGTTTGCTACAAAATGGTTTATTTTCTCTGTTTTTAAACATTGCCTTGCATCACATCCATACAGTTACACACTTAAATTATTGGGAACAGTGTTACGATTTTGTCTTGTATTATTATTAAAAGAATAAGAAAGATTTCCAGAGCCACTGCACACAACAAGTCAAGAAGGTTCTGGATGCAAAAAATAGTGTAAATGAAACTAAGTCAAATAATTTGCACAATTCTTCATTGAAAAACCCAGTTTTTTTTGTCTGAGCGTTTGGTCAAACTGACCTGTGAGACATTTCAAGAATAAGCTGCTAACTTTATATACCAAAGGTAGTTTGGGTGTAAAAGTTTTTATGTGGAAGAAAACAAAAGGCAAATTCCCTGTAAATATAGCTGTTGTTGCTTTCCTGCAGAAAGCGCGCTTCGAGAAGGGTAAAGAGCTGCTGGAGGCTGAGTTCCGCAGCCTCCTGACCCGCTACAGTAAACCCGTCCCCCCCATCCTCATCCTGGACGCCATCAGTGTCGATGACGAGCTGGAGGTCCAGGAGGACGTGGTGCTCGAACACCTGCCCGAAGCCGTGCTCCAGGACATCATCTGCATCGCCGGCTGGCTGGTGGAATACGGACGCAACCAGGGTACGGCTTTATTTTGTTAGTTAGTTGTTGATGCTGTTATTTCTCACATTCTGTCCGCTGCTGCTGCTGTTGTTTTCTTTACTGCTCCTCTTTCCTTCCTTTCACACAGAGACAGATTGTTCAGGTGGTCAAATCAGAGGAGGTTGTTTTTCTAGAGTGAAGACAGAAAATATCTGTTCTATAATTACAGCGTGGAGATATGATGTCTAGCTTGACATTAATGTTGCATATACTATAAACTCCCAGTGCTATCAATACAGCTTCCATCTTAGAGGCTTCCACATGAACCTCTTCTTCTCTGTAGCTCTTAACTTCATCAATCACAGTTGGGCAGGAGTCCCCAAGGGGCCTTAATACACACCAGTTAAAAATGGAGAAGGCGTCAGTAAACACTGCTTCACTTTAAAGCTGCACTTCTTCAGCCTCAGCTTTATTAAGGCGTAGCTGCTTTGAACTAACATTAGCATGCCAGTGTTGCCTATAGTTAGCATGGTAACATGAATGTTAAGAAATTAATTAATTAGTATGTTTCGTTTAGCAGCTTGATAGCATCCTAACAGTAATTTCAGATCGTAAAGCTGAGTACGGTCAAATACCGACCACCGGTGTGACCAGTGAAAATGTTTAGTTGCACTTGACAGTATGACAAGTACTCACTAGAGAACTAAATGTGGATTAATCCGCCGCTGAAAATAGTCCCCAACAAATGCACTATTTCCTCCTGTTTGAGTAACGTTTGATTAAAACTGCAGTGACCAGCTGTTTTATATATCTGTGAGGTGTTTTTAAAGATTTACATCTTCACACTTTTGGTTTTGGTCTTTTCATACAATAACACCTTTCTAATACTTTAACCAGTGCTGTTGTAACTCTCCCCCTCTCTCTCCTGCAGATTTCATGAACGTCTACTTCCAGATCAGGTCCAACCAGCTGGATCGTTCCATCAAAGGCCTGAAGGACCACTTCCGCAAGAACAGCGCCTCCTCTGGGATCCTCTACTCGCCCGCCGTCCAGACCAAGCGAAAGGACACGCCCACCAAAAAGGCTCCCAAGAGACCAGGTCAGCCTTCTCAGACAAAAGCCATCATCACTCCACTTCAGTCTGTAATCACACTCCAGTATTCAAGCCCGCTTTTATGGATTAGTCTAACAAAGAAGCATGATTCTGCATAATGTTCATTATTAAATTATAGCAGCATCTTTCAGCACACAGAAATCCACATCTTCACTCCATTGAGTCTGTTTGATTAGATTTCCATCCAGCCACATTATTCTGTTTCTAGTGTCCTCCACGATCTCTCTAATGATCCTACTCACTGAACTGTGGAGCACTACCCCCCAACACTGTGTTTCCCTGTGATTTACAGTCAGCTCTAACTAATCCTTCATCCTTTCCTCTTTTATAATCCCCGTGTTGTGATGACAGTCTACATACCAGGTAAACAGAAAGCTTCAGTGTGCGCCTCGTGCTTGCTTCTTCTGTCCGTCGGATGCCACATTTCACGGCAAATAAGCGACAGCATGAGGCTGTTGAAGCAGTGAGAAGCAGGGCCATAAAAGTGCAGATAGCAGAAGTTTATTTGTTCTGTGGGGAGATGTAGTCGGTTAGTTTCAGTATAGATGTGGGCCTCTAGTTTCATCGTGGTTGGTACTGCTGGAAACTGCAGTGATGGTACGAAAAACAACCGAAAAGGTGGAATGAATTAAACCGAATGATCTGTGTGGCCCCTCCCTGCACCAGCCGAATCAGCTGCTTATATCACCTCATTTGAGATCTGTAAAGTTTCAGTTCACCACTGAGATCCATCAGCTTTCAGACAAACCAATCACATTCACTACCGAGCACACTCCATCTGCTGAGGAAGACTGTAATAGAAAGCTCCAGAACAGCTACTAAATGGACCTTGTGGTGAGATTTTTGTAAACTTGGAAAACAGTTGTGAATGTAGGATTAATTTTACTGAGCTGGAACACTCAACAAGCTTAAAAAAGACGTGTAAAGACCTGGAAGTACAACATTTATAATCAGGATATCAGTATTATCCTGATTTAGAGCGGGCCTTTAGCGTTTTTCGCGGCCACCGTAGGTTCTCCTACACGCTTGAAAGGTGAGGGTGAGCGGTCAGTTGGTTGCAATCTGCACTAAATCCTCCACACTGGTCCTTTTTAAATTAAATTCTTGGACACAAAAACTCCAGTTGGGATGACGACGTTGCTCTGTGTTTGCTGCATGTGTAAATCAATGCAACTGTTTGCTAAAACGCTAGCCATCGCACCCACAGCGATAATAATCCAGTGTTTTTCAGCTTCTTCTGCCCCCAAAAATCAGTAAACATCAAATGACTGTAGCTTTAAGTGTGCTACATGCTTCTACATCCTCTACTCACTAACCAAGCTAAGATGTTGTGTTTTAATCCTGAGAATATGAATGTACTGTAGATGTCTAAACCATGTAACAAACTGTTATATTAGTAATATTAATGCTAGATATGACTGTTTGTGTTAATTGTGATGGCTGTTTTGTGTTTCCAGCTGACCTAACCTGTTTACTCTCTGACCCCGGGGGCTGTGTGTTTCAGCACATGTGCCCTGGCGTGTTTTTCATGACGTAGCTGTAGTTGCTCTGTCTCTCACCTGGTCATCCTGCTGTGTAGCTGTGGTGCTAGGCTGTGGTCGCCCCCCCACCCCCACCCCCGCCNCCCCCCCCCCCCCCCCCCCGCCATATACAAACAAACCTCTGCTGCCTGTCTCGGTGGTGGTATCACTCACTTCCTAGCTCTCCCCTTGTTCTTCTTCTTCCTTCTTCTCTTTCTTGGCTGTCTGGACCTCGCTGCCCCCCCCCCCTCCTCTGGACTCTGTCTCTGTGTTTATGGGACCAGGGACCATTCGCAAGGCTCAGAACCTTCTGAAACAGTACTCACAGCATGGGCTGGATGGGAAAAAGGGGGGCTCTAACCTCACTCCTTTGGAAGGTAACGCACCTCGGTCTTTTCTTCGGTGTCTGTCCCCCCCCCCAGCTGTTACTTATGTTGTGCTTCCATGTTGTTTCTCATTCAGAGCAACAGGCACACATACATCTCCTCACTACAGTCACAGCAGCTTTAAGATCATGCAGATGTTAAATAAAGCATCAATTCTATCTAATAAATCCTGGAATAAGGCAGCTGAACACAGCTGGATTTGTAGCTCTACATGAGGCCAAACATATATTTAAGTGATAAAACACATTCATCCTAAAACACTTATCACTGTGAAAGTATATTAGCCATGTACCTTTCATTTCTGGATCCACTTTGTTGTTTGACACCGCAGCAACATACTGTATTTCCAGCAGAAATTGGAGAAAATATCTCCCAGAATTAAGAATTTTTTTTAGAGCCAACAAGGTAAAAAAACATCACTTCACTTTAATTCATTGTCGCTTTAAGGGAGAATTCTTCTTGCAGCAGCCATTAAAAATACAACGGAAACATGGAGTTTATTAGTAACTTACACAGTATGCAGACAGACATAACCCCCCAAAAGTGACAGAAGAAGCAGATATTCCAACGTTTCCACGGACAGAAGTCCCACAAGACCCATAATGCAATGCACCTAGAGATGTATTATCTTATGCTCTGCCACACCCTCTAGCTGTTCAACTGAGTGACAGCTGGTGGCAGGAACGTGCCAGGAAACATAGCAATCCGCCTTCAGAGGCAAAGAAGAAGACTGCCATCAAACATGGATGTAAACAAAGCAGGTTTAAAAAAAATCAGCTGTGAAAATAAATTTTATGAAGAAGGAAATGGATTTAAAACGTTTTTGGACCTCAAGGATTCACACACTGAATGTAAACCAACCAAATCCTCACAGGGCGCCTTTAAATTGACCAACTTCAGGAATATCCTGTGGGGGTTGGTGAAAGGCATTCTGGGAAACGTAAGAAAGTTGCAGGAAAATCTAAAATATTTAACAGTGTCAAAGTGTGAATGGATGGAGTTAACCTTTAAGAGCTGCAATGGATCAAAAGCTGTTGTGACGTTTTCCCTTGAAACTGGTTGCTTTCATGTAGTTGAAACACACACTGACTAACTTAGATACGAGTCACACACTCAAACATGACTTCAGTGGGTGTCCCCTGCTTCCTCCCCCCTGCTGGGTGCTTGGTGGTGGTCCGTACAGATGTTCCAGGTTCAGGTTTGCCCCCCACCCTTCCTCTGGCCTAGTCATGACCCCCGGTGGTTTGACTAGGCCTGTGTCCCTGCTGCCCCACCCCACCCCACCCCACCCCACCCACCAGGTCACGATCATGACTTGCGGGTCAAACACCACTCTGACGCCCTGACCGAGAAGCACGGGGCCGCCACAGGTGAGTGACGGGAACATGTGGGAAAGAGAAGGGACATTACCAACAAAACAGGTTGATAAGACATGAAAGTCTCACCTACTGCAGCTTCAACACGTCTCGTTATCTTTTACCAAACTAGAACAGTCACAGCCACCTTCACCTGAATACACACACACTCAGTAACTGCTTTTAGCTGCCACCACAGCACCAGAGTCCAACGCTGTGTCTCAACTCGGATACTTCCACTAGTACACTTCCAAGTAGTACACTATGTACTTACTTGCGTAGTAGTGTTGTCTCAAATCGAACATGGCCGCTGTGCACTTACCGGAAATGATGATCGCAACATTTGACTGCTTCTTCTTCTTCTTTGTAATGGCGAATTGCAGCCGGGCGCCAACATTTGACCGCTTTTGTTGCCCGCCAAAATATCTGACGGCGTGTCTGCTCACTTCAATTCAGTTTCATTAAAAATGAATAGAAATGAAATAGTCATAGTGCACTGCATTTTGCCATAATTGTCAGTATGAACGCACTTAAAATAGCAAGTGTAAATAAGAAGAACGCGAATTGAGACACAGCATAAAATATACATATTTTTACATAAAAAATGTTTTGTTTACTGGCTGACTGGATCTTTCCTCGTGTACCTCTCAGGAAAGGATGACGTTTTGGACATCGAGATCGACTCCTACATCCACTGTATCAGTGCCTTCGTCAAGCTGGCCCAGAGCGAATACGCCCTCCTGGCAGAAATCATCCCCGAGCACCACCAGAAGAAGACCTTCGACTCCCTCATTCAGGTCAAAGAGAGAAATCCATTTTAATTTGAGGTGTAGGCACATCGCCACTATCCCGTGAGGCTCGAGCGCAGGTCTGATTATCGCACCAAAGTGTTACTCGATCAGGTTTTGTCAGATCTTTACAATGTGAAAAATATTTAACGCTCATTGATCCGCTTGGAAGTATTTAAAATGATT
Organism: Maccullochella peelii; assembly: GCA_002120245.1. Classification (NCBI taxonomy): domain Eukaryota; kingdom Metazoa; phylum Chordata; class Actinopteri; order Centrarchiformes; family Percichthyidae; genus Maccullochella; species Maccullochella peelii. The sequence continues at coordinate 45,309 of LKNJ01000485.1, read as the reverse complement.
TTCATGTAGAAATCAGCCTCAGCGATATTGTGAAATGTAATGATTTTGACTTGATTTTACTTCCGTATTGTGCAATTTTTTTTAACAAAATTCCAAATTTATAAAAAACCAATCATTTTAATGTTCTCTAAATATTTTTCTAATAGTTTATCACAGTTATTTGCCAGTAATTGGGAAATCACAGATCTGTGAAGAATAAGTCTGCAAAAATATAATATATGTAACTTTTATTTCTTCTAGTGAAATATTTGAAAAATACACTGGACACTGTTGACATAAAGATTGTATTAACCCTTATAGTCCAAAGCCAAAAAAAAAAAGCATTTTTGTCCTATATATGGTTGCATTGTGTGTTCTTGTATTCAGACCAGAGCTATTTTGAAAATGAAGCAACATTTGATGAATTATTGCATTCAAGATTTATGATGCATTATATATGAGCAGAACAAAAAGTTACAAAATGCATTTTATTAGTTAAAATGTGTTAAATATGATTCATACTGTTAACTACAGAACAGTTATCCATCTAATCAGTGGAATCTGAGGTTTATGGTGTAACTGCAGCAACTATGGCATCAAACAAAATAAAAGACAACAAACCTTTACTCAAAGTAACTTTTATTCAGGTTTTACCCGAATCAAAACATGTCACTGACCACGTGCTCAAGTGTTAACACCAAGAATGCACACATGTCGCATGGACTTCTTCTAAATAGTGGGCAGAACCCCTGTGTTTTGTTGGGACTGGTAGTTAATTGCAGGGGTTTTCAGAGGACCTGGGGTTGAATGTTTCCAGTTTCCTTCCACAGTCGAAAGACATGCAGGTCAACTTAATATGAGACTCTAAATTGCCCCTTGATGTGAATGTGAGTGTAAATGGTTGTTTTCAAGCTTGTTTCATGAATCAGAAGAAAGAGGAAGTGCCGCCACATCAGTTTCCTTATGTTTAATCTGCTTCCTGTTTCCTCGTCCGTCCACAGGAGGCTCTGGACAACCTGATGCTGGAGGGAGACAACATCGTGTCTGCGGCTCGCAGAGCCATAATGCGCCATGACTACTCAGCTGTCCTCACCATCTTCCCCATCCTCAGACACCTGAAAATGAACAAGTCTGAGTTTGACTCAACACTGCAGGTCTTTAATCAGTTCAGCTTCATTTTTTGCACAGCATTATCTTCTGTAGGAGTAAGAGAACATGCTGCATAAAAATATTTTAATTGTATTTGTGATTTAAATATATTTGCCTTTGTCTGCAGGGAACAGCAGCAAGCACCAAGAACAAGCTGCCCACACTCATCACCTCCATGGAAACTATTGGAGCCAAAGCTCTGGAGGAGTTTGCAGACAGCATCAAGGCAAGACTCTCATATTTACTCTGTCAGCAATCACCGATCAATCATTTAATAGTTATGTGCTGAATTCCCTCTTGTCTGACCCCAGAATGATCCTGATAAAGAGTACAACATGCCCAAGGATGGAACAGTCCACGAACTGACCAGCAATGTAAGCTCACGCTCATTTACCTCCATGTTGCGTAACAGCGCTGGATTTATTTGCTCCCTTCAGCACTTCAAACTCAACACCTTTCCACAAGGACTTTGCTGTTTATTCATCCATGGGGATGCAGGGTGGTCTCCATGGGAACAGGCTAATGGCGCCGAGTGGAGCGTCTGTTTAATGAATAAGCTGAGGCGATGCTTACCTTGACCCCTTTCTCCTGCAGGCCATCCTGTTCCTGCAGCAGCTGCTGGACTTCCACGAGACAGCTGGAGCCATGCTGGCCTCGCAAGGTACAGCCGCACCAACACCACCAGTTAGCCCGTGTTATCTTAGACCTCCTGCTGCCCTGCTAGGCTGCTAACACGCTGTTTCCTTTAGTGCTAATATCAGCATTGGTCCCTGTCAGTCGTCTGTGACCTAAACTAAGTTACATTAGTGTAGCTCTTCTGTTAACCTGCAGGTAACACTTAGTATTCTGTCAGAAAGTATTTGGACAGTGATATGGTTTTCATTTTTGGCTCATTGGGTTGGAAATTAAAATGTATTTAATTTAAGGGAGTTCTCCACCACATTGGGTGAACAGCTCAGTCTCAGCAGGACTCCGAAACACACCGTCAAAGCAACCAAGAAGGTTTTTAGCACCAACCAGATCAACGGTCAGAAACCCCAAAATATTCAATTTATAATCATCTGAAACAAATATAAAAGATATATCAACTTTATTGACCTTACGTGGCTCGCCCATCGTTTTGAACAGCCACATTCTGTTTATCATATTATTGTTATTAACACATGTTCTGATCCGTCACCATGACTTTTATAGCTGTAAACATGGGCTGACCCCAGATCTGTGCAGGAGAACTGATCTAAATAGCGGCTGCTGTAGAAGAAAGAAAGTTCTTCCAGCTCGGTCCGTCCTTCACGCCTTGCATTCGATTATAAAACGGATTAGATAGTGTTCGTTAAAATGTAAGCAGAAGGTGATCACAAGCAGCAGACGTCCACATTCCCACATTTCACTGACAATGGAGTCGGGTCACTTCCTTGTTGCTAAAACGCATAAGATAGATGATACATGATGTCAGTGCTGTTAGTTAATACAGATTTAAGCTCATATTCATGCTGTCAGTACAGAGCTAAAACAAGAAAACGGGTCACTGTCCATGTTACAAGATTACTGATGCAGATGGAAACATGATTGCATGCACCCCCCCTCAGTCTAGACCTTATTCACACACTGTGTGTCCCAGTAGCACCAATCAAATGCTGCCATGTCTCCTGGTTTCTCCCCTCACTCATTCTGTATCTGTCACTGTCCTTCTTCTCGCCACGTGCAGCTTCACGTTGCTTTTCTCTTCCTTCAGAGGGGGCCGCTCTTTGACGCACTTTCTCGTCCAGCATGTGTTCAGGTCCAGTTGCTGTGCGTGAGCCCCCGTAATCATTTGGAAAAAAGATTTATTAATTTGTTAAAAGTGAAATTGGGCTTGTTATGAATTTTAATCCAATCACGTCTCATTTGGGGGTTGTGAATCAGCATTTGAAGGTGTCTGGCTCCCTCCTGTCCCCTGTTGATCGCAGCTTTGCTTTCCCTCCTTTTCATTAACTCGACCCCTCGCTGCCTGGCTGATGACTGTTTGCTTACTTACTCTGCACTAACAGATCTTTTCTAACCTTTTCGCACTTGTGCCTCTTTCTCTTTCTCTTTTGCCTTGCCTCGGCCCTTTTAGTACTGGGGGACACTTACAATATACCTTTAGACCCCCGAGGTAAGCAAAAGACTGTGTAGGCCCCTGATGAGCAGTGGTGGAAGAAGTACTCAGACCTTTTACTTAAGTAAAAGTAGCAAAACCACAGTGTAGAAGTAAAAATACACAAGTATTAGCAGCAAACTGTACTTAAAGAATCAAAAGTTACAGTACTCATTTAGTATTTATTATTGGAATTTTAAGTTTAGGTGGGGCTGATTTTAAACACTGTATCTGCTGTTGTAGTTTCATCTATAACAATGTATGTTTTATAATCATGTTTGACATATAAAATCTAACTAAAGCTGTCAGATAAATGTAGTGGAGTAAAAGTAAAAGCAGAGTATTTCCCTCTGAGATGTAGTGGATTAGAAGTATAAAGTAGCATAAAATGGAAATACTCAATTAAAGTGCAAGTACGTCAAATTTGTACTTAAGTACAGAACTTGAGTTACTTTCCACCACTGCTGATGAGATTGATTCTGGATGTTTTCTGCATTTTGTGAAGTTCTGTTTTCATGCTGATTCTTGAAACTATAATTCAGAAGGAGAGGACTCTGCCTCACAATGAGACACTGATGATGATGATGCATGTGTTGAAGTGCAGGTTGAAAGAAAAGTACTTTGAATGCTACCATGAGAACCTGAGTGCTTCCACTGTGATGAAGACTTATTGTAAGAGGCGTTTGAGAAAAAGAAACAAGTGTTATCAGATTAAATGAAGTAGTAAACTTCATCATTTTGGGTTTTGAGTACATTTAAAGTGGATACTGTTTGTGATAACACCTCCTGTATTTGTTCCAGAGACGAGTTCATCAGCGAGCAGCTACACCTCCGAGTTCAACAAGAGGCTCCTCAGTACGTACATATGTAAGTACAGAAGAAGCCACCAGCACCTCTTTATAGTCAAATGTCCAGGATTTGTTTTGGAAACTGACGGCTGACTTTTTCACCTGTCAGGTAAGGTGTTGGGGAACCTGCAGCTGAACCTGCTCAGCAAATCCAAAGTGTATGAGGATTCAGCTCTGAGTGCCATTTTCCTGCACAACAACTACAACTACATCCTCAAGTCGCTGGAGAAGTGAGCGTCCTTTTCTTCTTCTCCTCTTTTCAGACTTTTTATAGACTAAACGATTAATATGAAAAATAACTGCAGACCTACAAACTGACATTAAACTAATTGGAATCTTATAAAGATATTTGACTAATTAACTAATAATGAACTGTTTCAACAAGTTACTGCTACTAGTATAAAGACAAATACACAGTTGAGAATGTGCTAATTAAGTTCTTAAATATTTCAGAATTGTCATAAAAACTACGTTATCTTAATTTTAGGATCCACGAGAATATAACTAAAATACAGGGTTCGTACAAAGTCTTGAAAGTTTGGAAAATGCTTAATTTTAGCTGTTGTGTTTTCAAGGTTAGGAATATGCTTGAATTGGAACATACTCCTTGAAAAATGCTTGATTTTCAACCTAAGCTGGTGTTTCATCATTGACACAGTCACTCATGGAAACCAAAATCTTTTAATATTTGAAATATTTGTTTGTCGTCTCCTGGAATTTATAGTAACAATTTAAATGTGATGATAAAGGCTGCGAGAGTCTGCAAATTTTTGATTTAGGTAACTTGAAAGTACTTGAAAAGTGCTTGACTTTTACTCTTAAAAAGCTGTATGAATCCTGTAAATATTTGTACAATACGTACAATTATAAACCGAGATGCACAAGCAACAATCATTTATTCATGTTAGAGAACAAACAAACCAACAAGACACAAAGTGAGAGAGAAAAAGATAAAGGAAAATATTAAAATACCCAGTGAGTGTTAATGATAGAAGTCTGATGACGAGCAAGCAGAAGTTACAACCTTTTGACATCCCATTGATTTAAAAAAAGAAAAGTGACTTTTAAAGTGAGCCCCCTTTTAAAAGACTGGACCACCACCCACATCTTTTGTCATTCCACGCATCCATTGGTTTCCATTAATTTCTGTACAAAATGAAAATCTATTAGCAGACCTTTGAAACTTGTTGTCAAAGTTACATTAGTGTTGAATGATTATTCAGTTTATGTGCTGACAAAATAAATGCAGGTCTTTTTGTTCACTGATGAATTAAACAACTCCAGCCAGTTCCATTAAATAAAATGGAAACCAATGGCTGCATGAAAGCTCAAAGATTCAGATTTCTAAAAAGCAGGAGCAGATTTGCAGTAAGTGGACGTGATCTATTCTATATGGGCTAAAACATCCTGTACCAAACCACTGGTGTAGTCCTTTTAAATGAGAGAACCTGTCCAGTATATAAAGGTTTACATGCGCTGTTGAGTCTCACCTGTGAACGTCTGCAGGTCTGACTTGATCCAGCTGGTGACTGTGACTCAAAAGAAAGCTGAGAGTTCATACAGAGAGCTGATCGAGCAGCAGATCCACATGTACAAGAGCAGGTAAAACATGTTAAAAATTAACTCAGACGTCCTTCATGTCTGTCACATATGTTCATCTCATTTTTGACCTGATGTGTTTAATTCTGTCGTAGCTGGGTGAAGGTCACAGAGCACCTGACGGACAGGAACATGCCCGTCTTCCAACCTGGCACCAAGGTCAAAATTGTATTATCTTTCAGTCTTGAAGAAAAAGCAGACGGTTCACCAGTTCATCTTTAACATGCCTGTATGATTTTTGCCGCTGAAGAAAAGTTGATAATGTGCCAATGTAGCAGAGGACTGTGTGTCAATGCCAAAACAGCACTTTGTCCCACATGCTGGATATATATACACAAATTATTGCTTGAAATGTTCAGACTGACCTGGCCAATTTCTGCTAAATTGAGAAAAAAAATTTAAGAATCAAAATTTTTACATGTGTTGTTTCACTTTTGGGAAACTAAAAACGTGGATATTTCAAAGTTAGTAAGTGTTTTAGTTTCATACCAAGGCCTGGATAGTTCATGTGTGGACTGAATCATTTTGTCATGAACGTGTCTGTGCTTTTGTAACTGAAGTCTTGCCTTCCTCTAGCTGAAAGATAAAGAGCGACAGGTGATTAAAGACAAATTCAAGGTGAGGTCAGAATCACTTTGGCACCACATCAAATAAATTTTTCAACATACCAAATCTTATTTAAAAAAAATCCACACTGAAATGAAAGAACAAACTGTCAGACTGACGTCTCCTCCTCTCACTGCATCTCAGGGTTTTAACGACGGGTTGGAGGAGTTGTGTAAGATCCAGAAGGGCTGGGCCATTCCAGACAAGGAGCAGCGAGACTTCATCCGTCAGTCTCAGATGAGAGTGGTGTCTGATGCTTACAGGGCCTTCCTGCAGAGGTGAGGGTGCAGCAGATGGAAACAAAAGTTCATAATTCAGCCGTCAAAAATATCCCTGGTAGATGTAATTACCTGTGAGATAATGTTACGTTCAGTGTGAAGGTGTGTCTGCACAAGCTGCACAACGGCTCATGATTCACTCGCGCTGTGTGGCGTTTTACGGGCGTTACTACCATAGACTGTATATAAAGATGGACAGGACAGCATGACAGCTCCCCAAAAGTGAAGCCATAACATCTGGATTGCCCCCTGGTGGCTGGCTATATGTCCTAAATCCCGCCACCTCCATGTCAGCAGATGGGACATGGGCCAAACTGAAAAAAAAGATGATTTCTGTCATTTTAGGTAGTTTTTATCACGCTGATGTTTGTTCAAGTGTTAATTTTTTGTTAAGTTTGGTTTTAATTATTTATTTGATGCTATAAAAGGGGGTGTGACGTCATGACTGACAACTGTGAGTGTGCTCGCGATTGGTTCATCCGGGTGTATAGACGAGAACTCGATGCCACGGCTCACTACCGTGCAGACTCTGGCTCCAAATGACGATTCCCTTCACACTGACCACTTTTCTCTCGTCTTTCATCTAGATGTGCCAACATCTCCTTCACCAAGAACCATGAGAAGTATCACAAGTATCGACCGGAGGAAGTGGAGGAGATGATCGAGAAGCTGTTCGACACGTCCGCCTGAGCTGATCAGCCTCAACTCATGTTCCTCACGCTTTCCAGACACGCCGAACACAACACGAGCTGAGACACTCAGCCTCTCCTCACACTACTGTCACCCTTGCTGTGTCTGATGAATGTTTTGTACAAAAATGTGAACATGATGTATTTATGTAATTTAGCTGTTCCAGCTTAGCATTTAAAACAAATAAAGGGAACTCTGAAGTAGCCCGTTTGTAATTTGTTTTGTAGATGACAGCCATATACATACACACATATATATATACACATATATATACACACATATACACATATATATACATACATATATATATATA